>CAJQUW010001523.1:0-57782 GCA_907163375.1 Prostheceraeus crozeri | reverse complement strand
ACATTAAAAAAGCAACCAATTGACGAGGCTGCAATTTGCCATTGACATCAGTTTCCAAAATTACATGCATTTTTACACTCTTAAGAAATAGCGAAGTGTTGAAATATCGTAGAATGGTTGATTGAGCACCATTGACGAGTTGGTGGGGAAATATATATTTCTCTGTTTGATAGAAGTCTGGAAGCAAAAAAGTCGTTGGTATAATATATATAAATAAGTCTTTGAGCTGATAGAAAATGTCAAAACCCTTTCACAGAAATGCATTGTATACTGTTGAATGCAGAATTGTGGATGTGTCGAATTTATCCGTTATGCAACAAGATCAGTTTTATCCTAAGTATGCTCCAGACATCAGTGTTCATACTGAATTTCTTCAGCTTGCTGTTTGTTTTATAGAACAATTTTAAGGGATCATGTATGAAAATGTGTTGCTTAATGTGTTTTCTTCTCTGCTAATTCAAATATGGCTTCAGGTTACAATTTTGAGAAATGCATTGAATCTCAACAAATCAGTTTTCACTTGACGATGTACGCATTCTATAAGGAATGAAGAATTGAAGCTTACAGTATGTGTCCAATAAATGAATCTATGGAAAATCAAAATTCGAATTGGCTAACCGTCCAGCAATGAAACAGTCATAGCTTCTGATAGAAGTCTACAACAATGACATTACGACACTTGAATATGTCCATCAATGTCTTATTGGTATGTAAGAGTCCGCTGACATAGCAATGCCATTGATGGACTATTCTTCGTGTCGTAGTTATTCATTGTTGCCTTCGTGAGTGAATGTGCCTTGGCTCGACATAATTTTAATTTCCCAAAACTTTGATTAAAATTGTTGTCTTCATTTTCCACATCATCATCATCATCATCAGCCTTACGTGCCACTTACTTCTTGAATCTTGCGCTTTCTGAATCCAGTTCCTCAATATCCTCTCTCCATCTTCTCATTGGCCTTCCTCTTCGCCTTGGTCTTTCTAGTAGCGTCCATTCCGTTACTTTCTTGGCCCATTTGTTGCTGTTCATTCTGGCTAGGTGTCCTGCCCAGTGTCCCTTCATCGTTCTGATTTTACTCGTTATGTCAATGATTCTCGTCCTTTCTCTGATGTTCTCGTTCCGTATTTAACATTGCTCATTCCATACTTCTTTGTATCACAGCCAGTTTCCATTCTTGTCGTTTTGTTAGTGTCCACGTTTCTGCAACCTTCCGTATCAAACAACCTTCGTTTCAGACATATTGGGATGTTCCTGTGTTTGAGTAGCTTGCTGTATTGTCCGAACCTTCTGCAACCAGTATTTATTCTGTGATCTATTTCTCTGCAATTTCGTTATTTGCTGTTAGCCACATTATGCCATAGCTAAATTGCGCACAATATTTTATATCTTACCCTTCTGGCTTCATAGAATACTCATTTCCACTGTGAATGAATAAAGTTCACCAGATTATTACATAGTTGTAGAATAATATTTCAGAATCCCTTCTATATTTGATAGAATTTGCTCCCAGGGAAAATCTTAGTAGAGAGGGATTCTATCGCAAATATCATGGTCCTACTTCATAGTTAATATTCTGGCATACTTAAGT
Source organism: Prostheceraeus crozeri (assembly GCA_907163375.1). Lineage (NCBI taxonomy): Eukaryota > Metazoa > Platyhelminthes > Polycladida > Euryleptidae > Prostheceraeus > Prostheceraeus crozeri. The sequence continues at coordinate 56,193 of CAJQUW010001523.1, read as the reverse complement.
TACAGATAGAGGATAGCTATGCAATTCTCTAGGACATAGCACGTGAGATTATTTGATATATGATAATCCTGGGGCTAAAAACCCTCTGGATTCATCAAATCATTTCCATTTCTATATCCCAGAGAATCACATAGCCATCATCTATCCATTACTTAATATAGTTAATTGTGGGGTATAGAGAGGGAAATTATTTGATATCTCCTGTGGACTTTAACCCAAGAGATTTACCATTTAATTTCACGAGCTATGTCCTAGAGAATCGCATATCAATCCTCTATCCGTTATAAAGTATGTCAGCTTATCAGCTTATCAGCCATAGATATCCTTGATAGAATCCATCTCTACTAAGATTTTCTTCTAAATCCTTGGGAATAGTTTTTAGACATCATTTTTTGGAATGTTTTGAGATGCTTTGGTTAGCAAATCTGCAAAAACCTATGAAGAGAACACTCATGTACTATGAAAGAAAATGTTAGCATTAATCCGATATGGAATTTATAACTCGGGCATTAGCTCTCATGAGCGCAATGCTGAGTCTAGTCAAGATGGCGGCTTAGCTTCCCCATAGGATGTATTGTATTGGGTCGCCACAAGAGTTGCAATCCGGTCAACTGTTTCAGTCGCATGCTCCCCTAGCTCGCCAAAGACGGAAATAGCGAAAGGGACGCATGACCAACGGGAACTTGTTGAGAAATGAACAAGTTTGCCTAAGCGAACCGTCGTGTAAAACACCAATTAAATTTCTATCCGAAGAAGTTATTCTCGCACTTGATCTGACATTCCCGGATACGTGGACTATCTTATGATTCCAAACGGAGCGATATCATTGTCGAGTGAAGGCAATTTACTTCTACGACTAATCTGGAAGATGTTAGATGTCTTATTTCCATGCATGTGTTGAAAAGTTGATGTTACCATAGCCATCAGTAGGGCATGAGCATTACTTTACAATCCCTGTCCAACTTTACAGTTCTTGCGGTCAACACTTTGCAGTTCATGGCAAACTTTGAGGCTGCAAAGTGTATTTACGTCAAGATTTTATTTTCTCTATGTATCATTTTCATAGAAATTACGTTGAATATCCTTGACAAGTGCCTACATCTAGCATTTGAAACAATCATAACAATGTCCTCAATTGAATCGACCTTATTTAGAATCAAAGATATCAAATTGGCAAACCATGATTATCATTAACACATTTATTACCTTTATTTCGGCTTTCTGTCAGATAGCTGACAATGTTCGCTGACTTGACTCCATCAATCTTTGTTTCTTTTACTACTATAGTCTTGTGGTGTTATTTCCTTTATTGTCATTTCTGCGGTCCTTTTCATTTTTCAGTCGCTATTTGGTGAATTAATGGAATGTGACAAATACTGCACACAAAGTATAATTCTGATCAAATTTAAATAGAGTCTTCTTTTGCAATGTTAAGAAGGTGTCCACAGGGTGTCCAAAAATTAGCTCAGTTTTTGATTTTGCAGTGAGAACGAGACTTTTCCGTTCAAAAATGATATTTATTCCGAGAAACGGAAAGAATTATCATGATGTTTTAGTATTTAAAGGAATTATTCAAAAAATCGTTCATATTCGGATAATAATATCGCCATTTATATCAATAGACCTATAATATGCATGAGCTTATAATAAAAGTATCAAAATCACATCTAATGAACCCAATGTTGTATCATGCGTGCCACGAATTACACGGCTTCTGTGATTGGTCAGCTATTAAATAGTGCACCAGATACTTTGACAATGGTTCTGAACATTCATCACAAAGATAAATCTTAGCTGTTATCAAAACTTCATGGACGGTTAATTGCAAGTTATCATTGAGTCAGGAATCAGGAAAACCTATCAACTCGCTTAGAAATTGTTCAACTGCTTTATGCAAATGAAAGACTGAACTTTATGTGCATGTAAGATAAAGAGATCCATTTGGAGCGTCACTGTAGCATCACACGTCCAATTTCAAAATTTAAAAAGACTTTCAGTCTTCTCGATGCCCCTGTAAAAGGCAGAAAGTTTGAAGTGGAACATCGTGTGCTTTGAAGAGGATACAAGTGATGTGGCTCAATCATCGAGCTCATTGAACTTGTCCAGCTGCAACAGTTGCTTTTCTGTCTGAAATTCCGAGATCAATTTTCATAGAATGCTGAAAGACAAATCAGGACTTCATCCTGATCTCATTTCTTTGCATCGTATCAGGCAATCACTGCAGAAGTTGAAGGTAACCGAATAAGATTCGGTCAATAAGCAATGCCAGGATCATGTCAATGATTTAATAGACAGGATTATTTGGAGTGATGGATCAATGTTTCAATAAATGGCTCAGGACATTGCATCACATGTGCAACTGAAAAGTCTACCATGACTTTGACTCGTTCCCTCCATTCATCATTTGTGTTGTGATATGAGCAGCCTTTTCTCAGTAACACAAATTTGAGTTGCTCTTTTCCTCCAACAATCAACGGCAATAATTACAATTAAATGCTGAAGAATGACTTCATTCCACAATGTCAAACGAAAGAATGCTTGCTGCTCCACAGCAACTTTCCAATAAGATAAAGCGTAGCTTCACTTTCCTCTGCATGCTACCGCAACTTTAAGAGAGCCGAAAATTCTTCAGAGGGGTTTTTGGACGCGGCTTTGAAACAGCTTGGCCGGCATGATCCTTGATCTGATGCTATGAGACTGCCGGCTTTGGATGGTATTGAAGAACAGGTTGCATCATAATCCAAGCCAAAACTATTGACGAACCAAAGAGAAAATCGGCACAAAGTTTGATGAAATCAATAATAAAGAAATCACATAGCTGTTGACATCATCTAAGAAGATTGAATGCTTTATTATACGAAGATGAGTGATATTTTGAACATTCTCTGCATATACCAAAACCTCATGATATTCCCATGTTATTTTTCATTAAAAAATGATTTTTGAGCGGAAAAGGTCGTTCTAACATGGAAATTAAAAGCTGCGCCAATTTTGGGACGCTCTGTATTTTCCTATGGATAGAAATATTGTGCATTTCTAGTTATGGCCATAGACTTCTTAACGTCATGGTATGGCCGACAAACAGGACGCTAAGATATCTAACATCTTCCAGATGGAGATGCATGCGTAGAAATAAATTACCTTCACTCGATTAAAAATCCTTTTCAGTACTCTGAGTGATATCGTTGTCTCGATCGTTGCGCTCTCTCATCAACGATATCGCTGCTCCATGGATATCCATGGCTCCTCGTACTGAAGAGTTGACTTTTTTCATGGACTTCTAGATAACTATGACAGCTATATAGATATCTAATTATAGATAATTATAGACGTCCATGCTTCGTGAAAATAATTATAGCATCCTATTTGTAGGACGGGAGCTACTGACACTTTCTTCCTCAATTCGCGCTCAAAGGGCGTAATAGAATGGATTTATAGATCTTGAAACGCTGAACATAAAAATCAAATTCTCCAAATCAATCTTCCAAAATCAAATCAAGTGTCACAGCCAGTCGCTTTCGATTGTAGGTAAGGTTAAAGGATTCAAGAAATATCTATGGATTGTGAAACACTTGGCAGTTTTCGTACATTTTCTTTTGCAGAAAAGAAGCTATTTATCAGAATGCCATGAAATTTGAAACATGATTGAGTTCAGAACATCAACTTCAATATAAAAGTTGAAGTGAGTCACATGATTCAGTATTTGATGTCTGAGAGCCTCTACAAAATGAGTAAATTTCATGTTTTGACATAATTTTGGCGGTTTTACTCATTTTGTAGAGGCTCTCAGACATCAGATATTGAATCATGTGACTCACTTCAACTTTTATATTGAAGTTAATGTTCTGAACTCAATCATGTTTCAAATTTCATGGCATTCTGATAAATAGTTTCTTTTCTGCAAAAGAAAATGTACGAAAATTGCCAAGTGTCTCACAATCCATAGATATTTCTTGAATTTTGCCATTGGATTCCAATGGGAATCCTTTAACCTTACCTATAACCGAAAGCTACTGGCTGTGACACTTAAGAATTTGATTTGTGTGTTCAGCGTTTCAAGATCCTTAAGTCCATGCTATTAAGCCCTTTGTGCGCGAATTGCGGAAGAAAGTGTCAGCAGCTCCCGGACTATTGTCGACCATAGATTGATATTAAGAAGTCTATGGCCATACCTAGAATTGCATAATATATCTGCCCATAGACTAGGAATTGACATGGGCTACTTAACATTGTAAGAGAAGACTTATTGAATTCAAATTTCATCAGAATTATACCTTTGTGTCCAATATTTGTCAAATTCCATTAATTCACCAAATAGCGACTGAAAATGGAAAGAACTGCAGAAATGATAATAAAGGAAATGACACTGCAAGCAAGTAGTAAAAGATACGAAGATAGATGGAGTCAATTTAGCGAATATTGTCAGCTATCTGACAGAAAGCCAAAATGATGTTAATGATTGTGTTAATCATAATTATCGTTTAGCAATTTGATATCTTTGATTCTACATTAGGTTGACATGATTCAAGTAAGCACATTGTAATGCTAATATTTTTCAAATGCTAGATGTAGGCACTTGTCAAAGATATTCAACGTAATTTCAATGAAAATGATACATAGAGAAAATAAAATGACGTAAACATACTTTGCAACATAACAGTTCACCATGAACTGCAAAGTGTTGACCACAAGGACTGTAAAGTTGAACAGGGACTGTAAAGTATTGCGCATGCGCTACTGAGGGCTATGTTAATATCAACTTATCAACGCATGTATAGAAATGAAACTTTGTCATGATTATATTTCTTCTTCCCTGGGCACGGATTCGGCGTGGCGGTGGGCACGTCTCCATTGTGACCGATCACAGGTGTTCTCTTCAGTCGACGTAACTCCTCATTGATGAGTTAACCCCTCCAGCGCTTCGTGTGCCTCCCGCGCGCTTCGCTCCGTCACTTGTAGTGTTCTATCGGCTTGCTCTTCACATTGCATATACTCTTGTCTTGCAGAGGTTGAGCTGCAAACCGCATATTATCATCATTTTATTGAATATTTCAATATAACACAGGAAGTCATGAAACTGTCTGCCATAGTTAACATTGCATCACGAGTTACTGGTTCAGGCGAAGAAAACCTCCTTGAAAGTTATCGGATCGGTTCATGCTCATGATCTGGATCTGATCCGATTAAAACGTCGTGAAGATGAGCCGATCCGATGTGTGTTATTGGATCATGAGCCGAATGATCCGGTAGGAAACCTGACATATACGAAATTTGCTTTTTAGAACTCATTATATTTTCCGGAAGTTTTGGACCGATCCCTGGACCTCTGTTTCAGACGGATCTCTGACCTGTTACAAGGTGTCCAACCAGAACTAGCGACCTGATTTATTCTCTGCGAACTAACCTTAGTTAGATAGCTCTAAATGCAGTTAAATGTTCATCCGAACATCTCAGTGATTCAAATCTCGTTATCAGAGGCTCAAAATGTGAACTTCGTAGGCATGAATGCGAATTTGCTCGTTTGTGCTCGCGTTCTACTCGCAAGCCATTGTTAAGTGACTGTGGACTCCGGTGGCTGACCTAATCGGTCAGTGAGAATTTATCTTCAACAGTTCCACGTGAGGAAAACATTTAAGAGACAAGATTGGAAACTTTCAGCTGTTATAGGACCTACTGGGATACCTTCTGCATGATTTCGTCATTATCATGAAAAGTCAATGAATAAGATTCACTCATTTCATGTAATTTTATTCTCTTGATCGAAGGATTAATGAATTGTTTTTATTTTGACAGATGCTCCGAAGAATGATGCGGCGGTGCAATTCCCTCCTCCTCCTCCTCCTCCCGGTAAGTTCGAAGTTCTAATTAATAACATTCAGTCAAGATTAAAGGAGGCTCCATACTTTTGATTCAATTACATGGAAAGTGGGCACGTAATATGACACAGCTCCTTCAAACTCCTCTTTGAAAAGATCGACACGGAAATGTCGAATTAGTGGACTCCATAAAAGCTGTTCGTTCTTGTGGATTGGAAGACGATATCAAGTATTGAATCATTTTTATCCTGTCGTCTCATTGCTCTCGATAAGAAGTCCGGAGTACGACCTGTGGGAATTGGCGCAATATTCTGACGGATTGTCGTAAAAGTGATAATATCAGCTGTAAAGTCACAAATTGTTGATTATACAGGTTCTTTGCAATTAGATGTGGACCAAAAAGGAGGTTGTGAAGCAGCTATTCATGTTATGACTGACATTTTTGAGGAAGACGAAACAGATGCAACAATTGATGAAATGAGAGCCAAAGCTGCAATATATCATGTTATTAACTTTTATATTCTTTTTCTTATTCACCCAATGTTTCGGCTGTCACAGCCAGCTTCAGGGGAGCAAAGGCTTTCAAAATCTTAGTCTGCATGATTTTCAAACATTATTAAAAGTCTATGGCAAATTTGGCAATACATGTAAGGATCATAGCACTGCAAAGGCGGTTCCCACCGCAGCCGCCAGTAACCATGATATCTTAAATTTCAAGATCATGTCGGCTAGCCATGTATTCTCTAGCAAGCCACTAATAATAGTGGCCAGTCAGAGACACATAACCAGCTTAAATGATAAGGAATAAGCGAAAAAAAAGTTTCGTCATTCAAGTCGAAAGAGGATCGTTTTCTCCTTTAGCTGTCAGTGTTTACAGGGGATATGGGTGAGAGACGCATCATTTTCTCTCAAATCTCGAGTGCATTACTGAAAATGAAATCCAACGCTAAGCATGGAAACAAAAATTGTCTTCACACAAAAACATCATTTTTACTACAACATGAAGAATAGTTTGTGTAAATTGTCGAAGTTTGCGGCCGAAAACTCGCCCACTAGATGCTGTAGTTGTCTGATAATAATACTGCAATATCTGACATTTGTGTTTGGTTTAGTTATCTAACTTTATGTTCAATTTGATATCAAAACTAATAATCTTGACCTTAATCTGCTGTTTTTGCAGGTCTATATTGTTAAAAAGAATGTAATTTCCATGAGAATGTGGTCATGCAACAAATCACTTTTAAGAAATGAATGTGCTCTTCAACTGCTCCGATCATTAACCTTCTGAGAGAACAGCTGAGTTTCAAAGTGAAAGTTGCAGCCCATGCGCTTCCCACAGACATTTTACAAGAAGCAAATTCTAATGAGAACAACAGACATTCAATCTTTTTATATTTCGATGACTTTTGATTGTCATTTTCATTGGATTTCAATCATTTGAATGAGGAGAATCCGTTTTTGAAGGATTTTCTTCTAATAAGTGAATTGCAGATAGAAAAGATGAATAAGAGAAGAAATGATTGGAAAATCCGTTTGCAGGACGATCAGCAGTTGTCAATTCTCCGATGAAATGTTTTCCAAACAGTGAAAAATGATTTGATTAACAGAACGGAACCTTCAACTGATTTTCCTTCCAAAACAACTTCTTTGCGTCAAATTCATTCATTTCCTCTTCTTTGCAGTTCGGTTCTGGCTGTGGGACTGGGCGAGGACAGTGGGACATGGATTCCACGATCTGCAGCTGCCGGAGACGCCGATGGTCGGAGATCTCCGCAGAGCTCTGGCGGAGAAGACGAAACTCCGGCCGGAGGCGTTGAGGATTGTGCAATACACCGCCGTCTCCGGAGATGGAGAGAAAGTGTTCCGGGTGATGCAGGAAGGAGGAGGAAGGGAATTCTACACAACTGCCGCCGGGGAGGAAGTGAAAGGGAGGAATAGGAGATACGATGTCCTGGAGAATGATGAGGAGCTGTTCGTTCTTCCTTCTCAGCGGTGCCTGATCCTCTACATCGAACGACGATGATAATTATTGTTAAGAACTTCGTTTCTATTTCTCCGAAAATCAAAACTTTTTCTCTTCTCTGACAATTGATTGAAAACTTAGAAAGAGAACAGCTTCGAGTTTGCAAAGAAATGAACTGCGATTGCACTTTCTGATCAAATTTCATCGACAAAAAAATATTTCCTTCTGGGATTCGTTCTCTCCCCTTCGGCACCTGTGGATGTGCCTTTACAAACTGCGCTGCTAATGCTTGCCCTTCCATCTATTTTATGAAATTTATATTCAGAAAGTGATTTCATTTCTAAAAACAATTTAGCCAGTCTAATCAGCCTACTTATTTGAAGGATATTGGTAACGCAAAGTGTCCGTTAAATTGTAAAGAGAGCAGTCATTTAATGCCTCGCCTTTTCTTGACAGCATTTGGAGCGATTGGTGACGATCGAAGCCATGCAATTTGTTACGCGCCTAGGAACCAGACTCGAAACACAGACCAGGGTGACTGTCCACGATGTCATTTGCTTCTATTTGTGGAAAGATATCTGTTGCGCTGGAAAGGTGCAATGCCAAGGCTATTTTGAAAAGAACCGAGGCCTCCGCTGGTTGAAGCGATATCACACAGGACCGTGATTTGATGACTTTTTCAATTTATCCTGTACTTTCCAAGTGTTCTCGTTTCTTCTTTCGTTTGGTGTATTTGAACAAATAAATATTTTTATTTCCACAAAAGCAACCACACAATTTTACGCAATACACCACTGGACGTCTGAGTATTATTAGCTCGAAATTCTTAATGATTCCTCTGTGTATTTCTCCTCTTCATGTATGTCAAACACTTGATAGGTCAACTAGGCTGTATAAATGAAGAACAGATGCAGTGAAAATGTTGTTTTTTACATCCCTAGGACATGAATTCCTGCCTATAGGGAGAAATATCAACGTTGCAGCTGAGGTAGAAGTAATCGTGTGCTTATACAAGAGTGACCACAATTATTCTATATTGCCGGCGAAATTGAAGAAATGGGTGAGATTCCTCTTCAGTGAGGCCGCTGATCAAATCTCCGATGACGATTTTGAAATGAAGAGAATCGTTATGAAGAAGAATCGTCGCTTGAGACAGAGTTTAGGGATGTATCCCTTCCTGAGCTCTGGATTCGACGACTGAACCAGTTTCCGAAATTAGCCTCAGCTGCTCTTCCAGTACTTTTGATTCCCCCCCAGTGAAAAAGCCGAAGTCGGCCAGACTTTGGCACCGAATTCCTGCCGACTTTGGCAGTGGGAAAGAGAGCGGAAGTCGAGCCGAAGTTGGCATGCCGACTTCCAGCCAAAAAAAATCCGCCAACATACTACTTGATTCTGCTTCATCAAGTAGTATGTTGACGGTTATCATTATTAAATCTCGGGATATAAAAACACCTTTTTTAACATGATTTAAATATTATATTATAATGCTTACAAATCAGGATACTCATCATGCGGTAATTCTGACGAGAAGCAACTGTTTTTCCTCGCACTAGAGCCACATTCTTTGTCTTTTGATCCGAATAGGAGAAGTAGCTGGATCGAGTGTCCCTCGTCATCTCGTGTGAATTTTCCAGTGAATCCACATTTTCCACAATCCTGTAAAAAAAATTATGACAATGAAATATAACATATACCTGCGACACAGAAATTGTGGGTACACTTAGAATTTGTTGAATGGAGAAAAATAGATAGATATTTAAACCAAAATTTAACGCTTTCGTGTCTTTCCCTATGACTTGTGTAGTACAATCTGTATGCCACGTAGTGTACATGCAACTTAAAATCTGTCAATTGAAATAGTCGTAGCAGATAATTGAAGAAAATTGAAAGATAATTGATGTTTTTAAATGATAAAAACATCACTTCTGTGTATAAGCAATATTTATCAAACAATCAGTTCAATAGACAAATATAGCAAGTTAAATAAATAAGCTTATACAAATACTCTTTGTCACCGCCCATAAATCATGATAAAATTATCAGTCCTGCTCTAGTTTTAGATATCAAATCATATTTTTTTTCTATGAAAGCAAGTTGCTAAGTATTCAGGATCTTTATCGTCATCCTACTTGATTGCAGGTTTCGGTGCAATATATTTTTTGACCGCAAATAGAGCTTATAAGATTGTGACATATTTCGCGTTTCTTTCTGAGTCACACACAAGGTAAATGTGATAACAATATAATGATGCCTACCAGTATGCTTTAGCCTATGCCATTGATATGTCAATTACATGAAAACGATGTCAATAACTATCAAAAAAAGCTTGAATTGATAATGAATAAATCATAACAACAGGTCCATAGATCTATACATATTTGTTTAAACTGCGACTTTGTGGTTCACAATTCAAGTAAATTTTGATCTGATCATTCACAATACATTTGTTGTTTTATAATCAACTATAATGATACAATGATTAATGATTGAATATGTAGCAAAATGATATAAAAATATACATAAAATAATATATAACAATTAATTAATATACAATATAGTGATAATAATATGAAAAAATGAAATACGCCTTAGCTTATGTATTAGCTAAACATCTATTGTCAAAAATTCTTCATTATGATTTCTCGGCATGTTATGCTAACTTTCCATGCAGCAAATAAATTGCTTGGAATCTGGTTTTATAGCGTTAACGGAGGCCTAGCATATAAAAAGATGAGATATTTGACTAATCGACCTTTAACTCATCAAGGAAACGCAAGATGTGATTAATATTGATTAATAGTCCGGGAGCTACTGACACTTTCTTTCTAAATTCGCGCACAGATGACTTGATAGTATGGATTTGTTGATCTTGAAACGCTGAATACAAAAATCAAATTCTTGAGTGTCACAGCCAGTCGCTTTCGGTTAAAGGCAAGGTAAAAGGATTCCCATCGTAATCCAATGCTAAAATTCAAGAAACAACCATGGGATTGTGAAACACTTGGCAATTTTAGTACATTTTCTTTTGCAGAAAAGAAATATTTATCAGAATGCCATGAAATTTGAAACATGATTGAGTTCAGGACATCAACTTCGATATAAAAGTTGAAGTGAGTCGCATGATTCAGCATTTTATGCCTGAGAGTCTCTACAAAATGAGTAGATTTCATGTTTTTACTCATTTTGTAGAGACTCTCAGACATAATACTGAATCATGTGATCAACTTTTATATCGAAGTTGAAAGTTGATGTTCTGAACTCAATCATGTTTCATATTTCATGGCATTCTGAATAGTTTCTTTTCTGCAAAAGAAAGTGTAGGAAAATTGCCAAGTGTTTCACAATCATAGATACTTTCTTGAATTTTAGCATTGGATTCCAGTGGGAATCCTTTACCTTACTACATAAACAAAAAAAACCTACATACATAATAACCTTAATACAACTTAACATTTAAACCTTCATACACTTTAAACAAATAAAAAACACAATAATATAATATCCTAACCCACTTACTTCTAATTACTTATTTATAATCAATTTAACCCTTACTTAAAAAAATAAAACATAAAACTTAAAAACCTTAACAACTTAAAATTAAAACAAAAAAACTTAAAAATCACTTACATTAACCACTTTTATATTATAATAAACATTCCAATAGAAAAACATAATAAAATACAAGCCCACTAAATGGAAGGCGTAATACCACGGTGACAATTTTACGGAAAGCGACCAGTTGTGACACTTCAGAATTGGAATTTTGTATTCAGCGTTTAAGATCTACAAATTTTGTTTTTCCTGTTCCGTTCTTCCAAAAATTGATGCATGTAAATCTCCATGAAATTCTGCTCAATAATTTAAGTTACAAAAGATAATTTCATATTCATTCTCTTAAAACTTGTATTAGGATATGTTTCTCTATGATCTTGTTGTCAATCATTCATTCGTAACAGATTGAGCCACAGTGCTTCCGGAGAACTTTGCTTCATTCTATCATTTATATTTACCTAATTCCAATTTTAAAAGACAATGTCTTCTTCATCAGTGGTTTTAAAATATAAAAGCAGACATGCTATAATGAATCAGTTATCAAAAAAAATGTTTTCCAATAGAAGGAATGTTTCCAGCTAAGAAGTTACAAATGCAAAAACAATGATACAGACGTTATGTTGCTATTTAACAATTAAGACCTGTCAGAAGCGCAATGAGTACAGATTTAATGATTACAGACCGAAACGAATAACACTCGCATCGCGGAATCTGTACTCATTGCCGCTAATGACAGGTCTTAATTGCTAAATAGTCAGTATCATTGTTTCAGTATCATCACACAACGTCAGTATCTTGCTTTTACGTTTGTGATTTCTGAGCTTTCTATAGATTGTCCAATATATTGGACAAAATTTCTTTTTGATAACTGATTGATTTTGACATGTGGGCTTTTATATTTGAACCACTGATGAAGAAGGCATTGTCTTTGAAATTGCAATTTGGTAAATAAAATGATAGAATGAAGCAAAGTTCTCATGACCATTTATTATTTTTAAATACACATTTTTAGAAAAATGAGTGAGTGATGTCATCCACTTGAATAATAATAACTGAAAAACAAAAACTATCGGCGTTTATTGGCCACGCTTGCTCTATTCAAGCATCTTGGAATGACAAATACAAATTACATCTTTCACAGAGAGACGTATGCCTCAAGAGAGAAAGAGCAAAACGTGGTCAAGGTTCTCAGATAGCTTTCACTGTCACTCTTAAGTTGACAGACTATCGTTAGATACGTACTGGGAAATACTTCATTACACTTAAATACTACTTCCTATGCGAGTGCGTATGTTTGTCGGCATGAAATTTGAGTTCATAAATTTTTTGTACACAGCTGTCTTTAAAAAATTATAGAATTTATTGAAAGTATTTATTGTCTACAATGTATGTCCTCAGCCGTCATTGTCTATCCTACCAGTCGCACATCTTTTGCATAGCAATTTGATCTATCGTTTATTTAATTTCATTGTTGTTATTCATCTATCTGAAATGCAATATTAAAACAGAATAATTTATTTATTATTATTTTTGCTAGTTTCTCTTTCATCAAAGCAGAAGCCCCAACAATTTGTACATGCATAATTTCAGAGAGGACATACCGACGTAGCTGTCAAGAAGCAGCTAAGATATACGACTCAATGCGGCACACAGCTGCACGAATCGTAAACGATTCAAACTTTTTGCGAGTCAGAATGTGTGTCACACACCAAAGCAGTACGGTATCACACATTGGTCCGCGTGAATAACAGGGGAGCAAGTATGTGATGCGAGTGGCAAGGCCAGACACACGGGAAATCTTAGCAAGCAGACACACAATACAGACTGCGCTCGCTCCGCAAAGGTCATAGACAACAACAGACATTACGCAATACTATACATGTACACTCAGACAACGAAAACAACGCAAAGAAGAAAATTGGTAGACAACTAAATGAAGGAGGATAAAAAGAAAACAGATGCTAAACATGTACATGTGAAATAAACTATGCAAACGGCAAACACATGAATACGGAAAATTAGATATTGCAGTTTCGAAGGCTCCAAACAAGAATCATAAAATGATATAATTACTCAGTTTTCAAATCATGTCGTCGTCAGTGACAGCAAAGAATAGAAGAACACATCCAACCTGGAACCTGGACAATCCAACATTGGAAGTCTTTACATCCAACCTTATTAAGAAGCACAGCTTCCCATTTGCAGCTTGCGAGAACGGAGTACACTCAAAATATCACAAAGTCATACATATTTAAGGGAAGCTAATTATTGAATATCTCTATTAAATTATCCAAATTTCGCCGACAAACTGACAGTCTGCTGAAAAGGAGCAGTGTAGAAAATCTCGCGATTTTATTAAATACACAGACATTCAGGGCAATGATTTTATTGAATGTTGATCAAATACAGAGTTTCATGATTTTACTGTATATGCACTATATTTCACATGTAAATATTTTCTATTTCAAATTGCACTGTTTCGTCCAACACTTTGGTTTCGTCATATCGAATAAAATACGAAGTTCACAAAGATTCACACAGAATCCATGCATGAGAATTTAAATAAGCTTTGTTTTTTTGAATCCATCAACCTCACTCTATTAACTTGCACATTACCCAAACGCAACAATACAATCATCAATATAGTTTCTTGAAATTTCAATTCAATAACTTCTCATTATTTGTCTTTGCATGAAAATTAGGCTATTATGTTTTAATGTTTAACGAATAGAACTATTTGAAAGTTGTCAAGATAAACGCAGGCTCATTGACATCTGGCGCACGATAGATGAATAGATATTTCATTCCAAAACTATTTGGTAAGCTACACAATTTATGCGCATCTATACAATAATGCCGAGCAGAGATTGAGTCATATGCAATTAGTTTTGACAAGAGGACGGACCCAGGTGCAAGCGATCTTTCTTTTTATTTTGCAAAATGATGTCATGATGTAATGTAAATGATTTAAATGTAATTCATGTAAATGTCATCATTTTGCATAATAAAGAGAAAGATCGCTTACACCTGGGTCATTCTGCTTATTCAAAACTATCTATAAAAATAATTTCGTGAAATATAGCTTATGCAGTTGATCATTTATTTCCAGTAACCCCTACATGTGCAGAAATTAATTCTCTTTACTACTAGGCCTATAATGAAAAGAAATTAGACATCTCACCTGTAGCTCAGGCAATTGATGATATCAATCATTGAAACACATTTTGAGATCAGGCATCAGAGTCCAGAATACGTGAGAATGCCGATCATGAGATGATTTTCAAAGATCTGTTTTTGCCAGCGAATAATGTTTGAGATAAAGTCGTTAAATATGAAGAGTGAATCAAATCACAAAATGTTTTATATGACAAAGGCAAAAGTTTTATCACGGCAACTGCCTATGTCTGCAACTTGAAAAGATCCATAAATGACTATTGCGAATTGATTGTGAAGGTCGAATAGCAGATTTGAATTTCCTCTGAATGTCCAAAGAGGCAAATGGTGATCGAGGGTCGTTTTAAAAAGTTTGGTACAATTGTAGTACTTTTGATCGTAGACAATAAACTGCTTCACAAGACACGAATCAAAGACCGATGCGCTGCGCAAGTAGAATATAAATGACTCAATGACCTCTGCATCCTTTCTCGCTGTCATGTGATGATTGAGACACGTCGATTGAAGGTCACAAAATATCAGCAGGCGGGAACACGGAAATATTCTGTGCGCGCGATTCTCCTTTGCTCGCTCAGCACAAGTAAAATGAAATGATGTCCGCGAGCGATATCTTTTCTCCCTGTCATTGCTATGTGAATGAGGCGCGTCGATTGAAGGTCGCTGAAAATATCACTAGCCCGGGTGGGAGTATGGAAATAATTTGCGCGCGCAATTCTCCTTCAGAACAGAATAGAATAGAAAATATGTTTATTCTCCATAGACAACAAGCAGAGTAATGAAATGTGATGCTTGCGTCAGAAGACATATATAAAAAGGATCAGCTGGAGTGCATTCTGCTGATATTGAACTATTGCAATTGCAATAATTGCAAAAAATGCAGACGCAAAATTTTGATTTTATAATAGTATATCATATCATGCGAAATAATTATGATTTTATGAATCAAATTCATAAGAAATTTATGGGGAGAAATTTTTGATGTATTTTTACGCAGGATATGCATAAGGATCAATTCTTGTTTTCGAAGATGAGCATTGGAGTATACTTTAACAAAAGCTATGTAGGAAATAGACAGCAAGAAGTGAGTGAGAGAGAGAGAGAGCAGGAAGACAGAGAAGAGAAGTGACGAGAGAGAAGAAATGGAAGAGGAAGATAGATTAGGAGAAAGAAAAGAAAAAAGAGATACCTGATGTGAGAGCAAGGACGGAAGAAGCGAGGAGGGATGGAAAAAAGGAGTGAGGGAGATAACGAAGTAGAAAAGAAATCAAAAATGAAAGAAAGTTCAGAATTTGTCTTAAAATAGTCATTCATGGCAATTCTCATTCATAAATTAATAAATTTCCTAAATTGATATTTCGAAATGTTCATGTACAAAAATGATCCTTAGAATTCGTGTGCATAGAAATAGCCCTTTTTATAAATAGTTAGAGAATAGAAGTGAGGGACATGGTCAAATACTGATAGACGGCTGTAAAAGATTTATTAGTGTATGAGCATTATTAACGAATATCATCGAAAAAAATCAACAACACCACATTCCTGCATAAGATCCGTCTCTTTTTGTTTCTTTTCTAGTTTGCATAACGAAACAGTGCAATGCTTTTGTTGATTACTCTCCGACCATTTAAGTTTTCCATACCTTGCGCGCACACGCTCGTCGGTGCTCACAATTGCGGATAGGCTATAATCATAGTGCATCTACATGCCAGCTTTTTAATTTCGCTAGTGATTACAACGAATTATTAGGAAACATTTATTCTTGATACCAAGTGAATTGAGAAAATCTTTTCAAGAAATCGGTCTTCACTTACAACACTTGGTTGCTTTTGCTTCTTGTATTAGTGGAGCGGAGTGACGAACCCTACGGCTTTTTGCATTACTTTTGAACTTCGCAACGAATTATTAGGAAACATCGGTAACATAAAATCAATATGATCAATTAATAGTAATGAATATTATCTAGACTCGTAGGTCTATACAGACTCATAGGTTTACAGACTCGTAGGTTTGCAAATTATTATTAAGTAGCTATG
The DNA here is from genome assembly GCA_907163375.1 of Prostheceraeus crozeri. Lineage (NCBI taxonomy): Eukaryota > Metazoa > Platyhelminthes > Polycladida > Euryleptidae > Prostheceraeus > Prostheceraeus crozeri. The sequence goes on along the minus strand of CAJQUW010001523.1, from coordinate 39,655 downwards.
AATTAAAAAGGTACTAACGCAATAAAAATTAATTACTGATATCGATAGCACTTAATAATGAAGCAGGCCCAACTGGTACCCGAAGACGCCAAATTGATGGATTCGTTAATAATAGAACTGGCACTCCGGTAGGCTTAGGTGATATGCAAATAGTTTATTCTGACAGTTTAATCAATGCATCACATAATCGCAATTAAAAATTATTCCAATTATGGTGAAAGAATGTATTACTTATCCACCTTATTTGTATATACTATACGATGGCAAACTGTTCATGTAAAGAGGCAAAAATATATGATGCCAAACCAACGACAGAACAGAAGTAAGCAGAACTATTAATTGTTTTGCCAAACTCTGAGGGAAATTGAACCAATTTCGGCTGCCAACTTATGCGCCAGCTTGGCATGCCAACTTTTGCCAACATACTAAAATTCTATACATTGATAAAAGATCAATCACAAACTGGCTACATTCAACTGTGAACATAATTTACTTTGTTTTATCATGATTTCTTTCATCAAAAGTATTAGATTTCGAAATAAAAAAATTATGCCGACTCATGCCAACCGGCGGAAGTCGGACCGACTTATGGCCGACTTTGGCTTTCACACTGGGCCACATCTTGAGAATGTGAATCTGCATTCAGTCAAATTTCTATCATGCATGTACCGGATGAATCAAAGGTCTTTGCCAACTGACAATTCAGTGCAAAAATGTGAGTATCACATTTATTTGTAAACGGAATAATATCAAGCCATCAAACATCATTGTCTAAGGTCTCAGCCACACTGAAAGCAAAGTAAACACGAGCGTCTCGAGTAAACGCATGTCCGTAAGCTATTAATCGCTCTGGTTTGCTTTGCTCGCAGTGTGGCTCGGAAAAGCTCGCAGTGTGGCTGAGGCCTAAGACATGTCAGTTCTATGAAAGCAATAAAGGTCTTCTAAATAATTTTCGATTTCGGCAACAATTTTGTGTTGTAGATGTGTTGAATGGAAGCTTGCTCCACCGACGTATAGACAATTCTGAGCGCAGATATGACCACAATTAATAGTCGCACAAGCAATCAAGTAAAATGGTCTGACAATTGGTTTCGGTGGTAGTGAGGAGATCGAGTGCCGTCTTGCTGAACACTTCGTGCCCTCTCGTGAAAAAAGACAACTTTTTTATTGTGAGAAAAAACAATATCGTTGTCCAGTCATCACGCGTTTTCACGGATATGTCAACGGCCATCACACCGTTATAGATGATGCCCGCACACAATATCATCAGACTTGCAGTTCGGCCTGGACTGCAAATGCGTTTCATTGGATTTTCAGATCCACACTTATGAACATTATATGCTGTTTCACGTCACCAGCAACATTGAATACACATTCGTCGGAAAAAGTGATTTTTCTTTTAAAAGCTGAACAAAATTGAGCTCTTGCGTCACCGTCTCCATAGTAGGTAAATAGGCATGTACCGATGCAGTTTGTTGCTTTTCAAAATTCGACGCAATGAGAAACTTTCAACGCGTCCGAGATCCGTCGAGCCCGCCAACTTTGTTCTCACCACAGTTGCAGTCATGTCTAGAGGAACGAGGGCGGTTTTTTTACAAGATTACCAGTCAGTCTCCTGCAGTTTGTCTCTCCAACAGGACACAGTTCTCCTGAGCGGTGCTATTACTTGCTAAATTATTCGAAATAATTTTGGTGGCTTCCTTCTCAGCTAATTTTCAATGCAATAAATGGGTCATTCTACGAAAATTCATGCCCTTGAGTTCTAGACCACACCAATCATCTGTGACATCGGACTTGCTGTCAGATTGGGATCCTTATAATTCACTAGGTGACATGCCACGCTCAATTGCGCGTAATTCACGAGTAAACTACGCGTAACTACACATGACCCTAAACATCCGTGGCTATGCGTGACATTGCTGCAACATCTGTCGGCATCCTGTCATAAAGACTTTCCGTCTCATGTGTCTGCATGTAGCAGAGGCTAAACAATGTGATAGGGCCTCAATTTCATGCTCAGGGAAGACAGAACATGCTTAGCGGTTCATCCGTGGTTCAAGCGGCAACATGCAACCGTAGACGACACGTAAACTGCAAACGCTCGCCCGTGCCTATTCACAACATTCCCCATGTTTTAACAGCATCAGACCAACTGATTTCTGACTCTTATAGTGCAGCGCGTATGTACGTAGAAGAATAGAATGTCTTTAACCACGGATGTTTGGGGTGTTCCGTAATTAGGGTAAACTTTCCTAATTCGGACACTTGACTACACCCTATGTAAAGCATTACATCTCACTTGCCTAATTTGAACACTCCACTTTCCTAATTATGGACGCTACTTGCCTAAATATGGACACTTATTTTGTTGCTCATCAAGCAGTAAGACACGAAAATTAAGTCCAAAAAAGTCTGGATCACCATCTGAAATTATGAATTGAGAAAGTAAAAAAGGTTATCCAACTTCGTATTAATTATGTTGATGCGTACGTAGCATAGGACTAGTTAAACTCTGTCAATGAAATTCAGTCAAGCTATTTCGTCAGGAAGTCAATAACGTTTCTGACATGTTCCGATAGTACTTTTTCCACCGCATTTTGTATGCTCACACCTCTGACACTCCATGCACTGGAGCCAGTCATCTCCGCTTGCATCATTGTATTATGAGATCAGACATTGAGGACATGTACTTTCATCCGTTTGAACGCTTTATGTTGATGGTGTTTCATTGACATTAACATTGAAACGGTAGCTAGTGAGTAAAGCAGTCTCTCTCATTCGCTTGAAGGCATCTTGAGCTGCTTTTCGACTTGACTGTATGGGAAGCTGCAGCAACTCTGTAAAGGAAATTTCTCCAGTCGATGTTTGAGGCTCCATACGTGTACTTGATTCCAGTACGAGGTATGAGGAACCATCATTATCGACAACAATTTCATCTGCTCGACTGTCGGTGATGTTCATAGGACTCTCACTTATACACGATGGCTCTTCAATATGATTCACGACTGGGGCATCGGTTACAGGTGGATTTGTGTCGTATTCGATTTTCAAAACTACCTCTTCGATTGGATTTATCGTTACGAATGGAACATCGTTCTCCAGTACATTGGTATCATTCTGTGATAGAAATTCGGAATAAACATTTTCGAAACATATCACATCAGCAGACGATCCCAACAATTCCTTTGAAATGATGAAGGCTTGCTTAGGAATCGCATCGAATGAGAGTGGGCACAAACCACTCTTTCGAAATCCAGAGATGGCATTTTCAGGCTTACATGCTTTATTCCAAGCAGCAGTTAAGACTTCTCCAAAATTTGCCCTTGAAATCACCGACCCAGGATTGCTATCCATGTAAATACGACATCTTTCTCTCCATAAGATCTTTTGAAGGGTCCGTAGACACTTACGTCCAAGGGTTGAAGATAATTTGAGGTGTGAGACGGAAGCCCCAAAATGTCTACATTGTTCTTGTTTGCTTCTTCAAATAAGGCAACACTTTCATGGCTTGTGTGACCGTCCATGATTATAGTTACTCTCTCATTATCAGAGCGATATGGAAGATGTTTGACGAAATGCCGAAACCATGCGAGGAACAATTCTTTGTCGATCCATCCAGATTTGGAAATTTCAATCAATGATCTTGGAGGTAGTGGTTCAATCGTGGGTTTCCTAGTCCCTTTGAAAATAATCATTGGTTTCCCTCTGCATTGCAGCAACCAACAATTGTCGTGTTTGAGCCTCGCTCAGCAGATGAAAGTATTTGAACATTCTTTGCTCCTCTCTGAGCTAAAACCTTGCCACCCTTAGTCACAATTTGAATGCCGGTTTCGTCGACATTATAGATACGACTTGGAGAGTTAAGTAATCCTTTCTCAGACAAAGTAGCCTCAAGACATTCATAATATGCTTTGATTCCATCTTCTTCCATTCCCAAGGCTCATAAGTTTCGCGACAAATTCTCTGGTTGCCTCAATGTCACATTTGGATTTCGTTTCCTGAAGGCTGATCATTTCCAGCCTGCTCGTTTTTCAGTCCGATTGAAGCGATGTGTAATACGATTTATTTCAATCACAGTATTCAAAGACGAGTTTCCTAGCCGAATCAACCGTCATTGGGAAGCCTCTTTTCTGACGATCAGAAATGAGTTCACAAAGACATTTCTCTTGTTCACAAGTAAGTGTTACTGGACGGCCTATTGATGATCTTGAATTATCATTCTCTTCGCAACGCTGCTCGAGGCACGGAGTGTGCTATGGCAATTCTTTGTATGCGGACCTTCCGTAGACCTGAAATGAAAGACCTTATCTAAGAGGTAATATGGAACATGTTCTTTGAGCACGTCTCTATCAAGAACACCGTTTAGGAAAGCAATTCCAATCAAGCCATGGCAATGAGTGGAGCGAATGATATGATTTACATATTAACAGTAGCTATCTATTGTTCTACAATATAGATTAGTACTTCGATCGTTGCGCAAAGCATCTTCAGAGCTGATGACACAGTAAGAAAATATTAATTTAAAATATACTTATCAGGCTATACGTTGCTTCAGCAAGCTAAAAAATGCTCAGACTTAGGTCTATTGAGAATAATTTCATGTGACATAGGATGTGACAATATGTGACAAAATTTTGATGTTATTGTTAAATATCTACGTCTAGATCGTCGTTTATTTAAGGAAACTAGATATAAACTGTGTAGCCTCAACCAATCAATAGTTGAGAATTTGTAATAGGCCTACGAGATTTGTAATACGCCCTAATGTCATTTCCTTTGGAAGAAGCTCACTATTTCATGTAAATTAAAGCATTTAAACAAAATATATATGCACTGTACATTATACCCTAGTAGCACGAGGACTAAATGCATCATATTTATCTGGTAACATTACGGATGGTAGACCCATCGGCCACAGCCTCCATAAAAGCTGTGGTTGACACCACCGGTCTAGATAATTTTATGACTTACTTATCCCTACTTCTTTGCTTGAACACTGACTCTGTGCGAACTGTTCGCTGGCATCTTCTAGTGCTTCTTGCATATTCTCTTGACTCCGTTCCTTTCTCTTCGGCTTCATGTCAGTACAGCTATCGAAGAATAGTGTAAAGAGAGAGAGGGAGCCAGTAGCCTCCTTATGGGATGTGAATAGACAAATCAGTCCGACTTCATCGTTGTTAATGAAAACGACTATATCGACGGCAGGCATCATCAGCTCAATTCTCTTGTTCGCACAGCACATCGAGGAGAATCTCGTATCCCCATTCAAGGCTCTATCACTTCATATCACTCGAATTTATCAGAAAAACTACATCAAAAAGATTTTTTATAAAATTGTCCATAATTAGGCAAGTGGGGTCGTCATTCATTGAAAAAGTGTCCAAATTAGGCAAGCGGAGTTAAAGATGACAAAAAATACACGAAGTCCTCTAGAAGAAAAAGTACGCTACCTAGAAACATGCGACAAATTGCAAAAGAAAATTCAGAAATTTTTCTGTCAATTCATATAAAATACTCATGGAAAAGACTTAAGTTTGACTTCGTAATTGTACTCTGAACTTAAGGAATTTTTCGCCAATCCTTAGCTCTCACACACAAAAGAACGACTTTTTGGATGAAAATTGGTTCATACAGGGGTGATATTAATCATTTAGAAAATTTCTTTTAGAGGTTTACATACTAGAATGGCATAGAATACAGGTTGAGTCTTTGAAGATTTCAATTCTGCTGATCTTGACTTAGTAATATTCGTATTTTACTTAGAAGTGTCCAAATTAGGAAAGTGTCCGAATTAGGAAAGTTTACCCTACGCGTGAATTACGCGTGGCATGTCACCTAGTGAAATATATCCATAAACATTCAAAAGGATAACTGCACATTTCAGTTGGAGACAGTCTTATACAATGAGAGTGTTGGCGGACATAGGACGAGTTTGGAGTATATTATATAAAGTTGAATAGTCAGTTGATAATTGAGCTGATGAAACTGAGCCAGAAAATGTCGAACGCATGGGATATTTTTTTCTATAGAAAGGGTATACCCACACACCTGACACATCAGTCGTCTGTGTCATGTCCACCGTCATTTGAGTTTCTCACAGGCTTGTAAGTCTGAAAGTGCTACATGTAGGCCTAGTGTCACACAATGATGCGTCATTCTGCGACATTATTTATTGTTGTCGAATGACGATTTTGATTTTCCTTTAGATGACAAATGCGTCAACGAGCTGGTCTATGGCATTTCACATATTTAAAGTAATTAGGTACCGCATGTAATATGAAGGAATTGTTTTGATTATGACCGATGCAATATAAAAAAATAGTTAAATAACGTCGTGGAGTGACGATTTTTAACGAACCTTTTCAGCAGGCAATTTAATAAAATCAAGGTGACTTTTGTCAATTTTTTTCGATTTAGCAGACACCTTGGTGCTCTTGAAAAATAATTGGCATTGATTTGTTCAGATGAATGTATACGATCGAGTACAGCATCTTGAAATAATCGTAGACATTTGATATTTTGTAACTATATATCTAAAAGAACTGGCCTACTGCAAAAAACCTGAAAATCGGTGATACCAGTATATTTGAGCAGAAATAGTTTACAAATTGTGGAAATATGGATTAATAACCATGAGCTTGTGGCACAATTGAGCAAAACTTCGATGTTCTAGTTCTAATTTTTGCCCTAGATGTTTACATCAAAATAAAATTGCGCATCTGCGCTTCCAAATGCGGATAAACAATGACCACATCTAATTCTCCATCAAAATAGAAGTTCAATCGGACGATAGGTCATGAGCTAGATGCGAAGAACTCATATTTCCCATATTAGTCCGCTGCCCATTTTATAGTCCCGCCTACCATTCTGTGCATGCAGATCAAAAAGCCTTAATCACAAATGGAAGGCATTTTTATTACCAGAATCACAATAGGTACATTTCAGTAATCAATTTGACAGCTTTTTGAAATCAAGAAAACATAAAAAATGCGACCACCACTTCTTAGTCCCAAAAATGTACACCAAATCAACAAGTTGAAAGACTATCAACTTAAGAGAAAATTGGCCAAACAAGACAATTCATATATCTCATAAACAATTTATCAGCTTTATCTCTTTGACCGACAAGAAATGACTTCATTTTGTTGTAAAATCCGTAAAAATTTTTGCTGCTTACAAAAATGCATTTATTTATCAGCTATAGTTGGCGCTTGGGGTCATTTACGATCCCACACCATGTTCGTTGAGCTACTTTTCAAGGAAATGCTGCAAGCCAAAAGATATTTCTTGCTTTTTTACTTGTTGGTAGTTGTAAGTAATCCTGCAATATTGATTTTAGATATGATTTTGGTTATTTTGCACTTAAAAACATTAGCGTATTTTATTATCTTTTTACTTGTTGGTTTGCTTGGTGTTTCGGTGGAATCGAACAAGAAAATCCTCGGAAAATCTTCATTCAGGTAACCGACCGCAGAAAACAAACACTCCAACCCTTGGTCAACGACCATATTGCGTTCGGTACACGAATTGTTTCTGATGCATGGGCTTCCTATGCAGATATTGCTCATATGTCAAATGGATTTGGACACGATTTCATAAATCATACTCATCACCTTGTCGATCCACGACATCCTGATATCCACGCCAACACCATCAAAGATCTGTGGGGTAACTGCAACAAGAAGCTCAAAGAACTCTATGGAGCAAGTCATGCGCTTTTCCATCGACGAGTTTGCCTGGCGCTGGTGTAGTGATGCATTAAATGGCAAAAAGGTTCTTGGGGCAAGTTTATTCTTGCAGTGAATGAACAATATAATTGAGCATGTAGGGCCTATATAGTTTTGAATAAAACAACGGATTTTGTATCTTTTTTTTAGTTTGCAATTGCTTATGTTGTAATAAAATAAAATACGATCCAACAGGAAACATATAGCCCACCGAAAGATTCTCTATGCGTGAAAGGTCAATCCAAGACGAGTGCAGAACACTACAAAAATCAGATATGCTGCTATGTTCATATTGTGACAAAGGAACACATTCCGTGCTCATTCATTCAAAGATGCTCAAGGAACCATCTTCTGCGATAATCTCGGAGGGTAGCACACTACAACGCCACAAAATCTGAACCAGCAGGTTTTTTTCATTTCTAGTGTAATAGCTAAAGTTCGACATAATAAATTTTCAACTAAAAACTAGTTTTTCAACTATTTTGACTGCTTTAGAAATAAAACAACTATTTTTCGGAAAAGAGTCAATGACTTTCATCAAATTCAATCAAATAGCAGAAGATTCGAGGCTTTCATATGTAACTATGTAGGCGATATTCGGACTGGCAGTTAAATGGATTTCTATTATCCAGTTTTCAGCCAATTAGAATTCCATTATAGCTGTCTATCAGCAAGTTCTTCCAGATTTGCCGCTCCCCCGATTCCCGTTGTTACTTGTTTGGTTTCCTTTCTTGCCATACATTTTGAAGACATAGAACCAGTTATTGAGAATCTGTATCTGTTTCACGAGCCCAATCTACAGTAAACAAGCCTTCGCTGAAACGGGACCTAGCATGCATCCACGACAATCTATCTTTTCTACCTGCTTCCATCAGACAACTGCAGAATCAGAGCTTGGCTTTGGTAGATGCGAGGAAACGACTGAACAGTATTTCGGGTGCCACTGGAGAGAAGCTGCAGACGAAGTTGGACGTTGACAAAGAATCCAGCCTTCAAAATTATATCCGGCAAACATTCTGCGTGGAGGCAACACTGACGTTCCTGACTGTGTGACCTCCAATGACATTTCAAATTGCGATTCTGTCCGGTAGTGTCAGCGGATGTAGAGAGGTCCTTCACTAACAACAAAATGAGGCTAGCCGACGGAGACAAAGTCTCACAGAGGAGAATATTCACCACATTATGATAACAAGCTGTCATTACAATAATTGTTGATTGTTTTCTTGTTGATGTCTTTTTGTCGTTAATTGAAATTGTTTTTCGTTCGTGGTTTTACAGCACCTTAAAAAGGATGTTGTAAGTAAAAACGGTTTTAGATTTGTTTACCGATCCATCGCATAATTACTTAAAGAAAAAAAACTTAAAAACTATTGACGAATTTTACCAACTAAATCCAAAACTTTTTCTGCTTGAAAAATAAACCATTATTCTTGAGCTCTAGTAATAGCCGTGCCAGGAAGCCTATAGTGTGTATATGCACTAAAGTCTATTATCAAATCATAAACAAGTCAGCTTTTGAGCATTTTCTATTTGAGCTGACAGGTAAATACGCACAGCTTTTTAGAGAGAAATATGATAATTTCATGTATTAGGGTGGTTATTATATTTACACAAATTTTGCTCTGATGATTCCGGAAGTCTTGAGAAATGATTTTGAGTTTTATATTGCTTCAAAATTGGCAGAATAGAAAACGGTTGTGGTGATTAGTAAAATATGCAAGTATTTAACTGCTGCGTTCCGATTGCTTTTATTTTACATTTATCCTTTTTTATATTTTTGCACTATTTTATCTGCGGTATTGTAGTTTGACGATTAAGAGAAGTATCCAAATTATATCTAGGCAAAATATGATACATAGCATAATTACATCAAGGAAGTAGTCATTTAGTCCACACCAGAAAGCTGCTTAGTTAGACGAAAATCGTGATGAAATATTCCCACCGATTTGGTTGGACTAGATTGAAATTTTCTATAGTCTATCCAGCGGTAAACAACTGATCCAGAAGTGAATCAAAATCAAATCCAAAAATTCGATATTTTTCCTCCGAGGTAAACTTGCGGAAAAGCCCGAAATCTTACTGAAATTGACAGCATAAGTTCCATTTCTAATTTAAATAGTTATGTGTCTTCTGCAATCTTGAATTAAAAGCAACATTCTATTGCATGAATTGCAAACAAGCAGGCTCAGACACTTTCAGAATACTTTTCATGATAAATCGTATCATAATGCGCAATACTACATGCGACTTAAAACAAAAAAAAACAATTCGAAATCTATCGAACAAATACTTTACTTTCCATACTGAAATCTGCTACAAATATGCAATGAGCTATACTGTTCGCTATATTCAGATGTATCCCATGTTTAATGTTACTTTATGATTACAATGTATGATTCCTTGAATATTATGCCTTCCAAATATTATGCTTACAACGATAAGGAAATGTTGAATACTGTTTTATGAAAAGTTATCAAATGCAGGCAAGGGAGGGGCGGTTGGTTTCACTCGATATTATTTGACAATTGTGAGAGGCTTCATGCTTTCTTAGAGTTTCTTGAGTTCAGCAATCAGAAGCATACATCAGAAAGCAAAATTGTGCATTTTTAATTTGAAATATTTTCGATTTTAGACAATATATTTCATTAGAAAATTGAAGCTCTGCTAGCGGCTAGCTTTTTATAATCAGATGCCCTAGATTTGAGGAACGTAATTGGTATGTGCCCTGACTGTATTCGTGACTGCTTTATCATGAAAACCATTTTACAGAAACAGTAAAATGTCTGAGGGACTTAGAGGTGACGATCTGTGTAGACTCCGCTGGTTTGGACATGTGAGAAGAACGGACAATATCGTGAAAGAAGTTGAAGAGAGAGATGAAGAAGGCGGTCGCCGACCAGCAGGAAGAAAGAAGAAGTCATGGAGGAGCTGCATCAAAGGAGATGTCAAGAAGCTCGAAATCAATGAAGATCTTGTCTTGGACCGAAACAGCTGGAGACGAGCCATCAACCGTCCAACTCCGTCAGGGAACTCAAGGACACTAAACGAAGAGTGAGTGTAAGGAATGAGTTTCTGATGCAGTTCACACGATCTCGATCTTGCATCATCACAAGCAACCATTCTTTGAAAAGTAATGCAATTGCAAAATCTCATGTGATTCTTGGTCATTCGATGCGACTGATTCTGCCCTTCTATGAATACAGACGGTCATTCTCATGTCAAGTAGCTTTTAGGAGAATTCGAGGAGTCTTTTGAAGTCTCTTTGATAGCTCAGCCAATGCACATAATTTCATGTATTTCATATGAAAGTTGTCATGTTGAGTTGATATATCGTGAGCTTCATCGAAATATCCCTGTATTAGATGATCAGTTTTAGAATTATTTAAAATAATAATGTAATATATATTAGAATTATTATATTTATATTAAAGATATGATATAATAGATATAATATTCTATAATTATATTATTAGAATAATAATATCTAAAATAGCTCATCGTACTTTAAATATGCGTATTTTTCATCTATTGAAAAAATATACGCTCCGATATTCTGATATTCTAAATCGTTGGGTGCTGAGCTAATAATACATTTTGCAAAGTTTTAAGTTCGTTGATTGCTTAGCTCTTTCCTAGGATATTGATGAGAACTTTGATGAGTCACGTATTTGAAAAACTAACGGATTTATGGCCAAATTTCGCAATTTTGGAATATCCCAAAGAGAAGCAGTCATTAAATGAAGCTTAGGCGAATGTGACGGTTTTCTTCACAGCAGATGATGACTTCATTGAGATTTTTTCAGAGGCAGCTGATTGGAAATGACCTGAAATGCAAACATATTTGATTAATATGGAATGAACCAATGCTTAAACAAAATGATAATTAACGCCGCACTGCATTTGAGACACGCAATTAGAATATTCAGCGAATTTTCTCGGGTATTTAAAACCCTCGGTTATGTATTGATCAAAAATGCTGATTTCACAAATTCTGGTAAATTAAGAAAATTTGGTTTACGATAAATAACTTTGGATTTTTTCGCACATTATCATATTTTCATGACACCATACATATTAGCATTTTTAATAACCATAATCAAGCTAAATGATATGTAACTTTCATTCAAGTGATCAATAAAATCACAAAATCGTGACCGATGCATAAGTGTACCGCTCTGAACAGTTTCTAGTGTTCAAGATAATTTATTTTGCAGCGGTCCTACTCGTGCTCATAGGCTACAAAAACTTGAGCATGTGAACGTTGATGGAGCAAAATAAGTGCAGTGTAGAGCAATTAGGACACTTAGAATAGACGCAGAAGACGTTCTACACGTGCGAAATGCGAGCGTGGATATCTGTGCATAGAAGTATACCTCAAACATTTTACTTTCTCTTGTCTGACGTGCGCGTAGACAAATTCTAAAAAATGCTGAAGTAGTCTGAACTGAATGATGCAAAACTCGGTTACCTCCACGAGCTTCTTTCGATCCCATGTCGCTTCATATGGAACACTGTCTCTTCCGAGCACAGCACGAAGTTGATTATCAGTCATCATCATCACTGGGTCAATATCCTTCGATTTGAAGATGATTTCACTGAGCAGTAGTCGAAAATGTTTCCTGAAATTGATTCATTTACATTTATAGCAAAACAACTAAAAATTTCGAAGCTCTGAAAGTATTTGATATTTCTATGGTTAAAATGTCGTGTAAATCAATAAGTCCAAGACTTTATTCAACCGGTTTCATATAAGAGGCGGTCAACCACTTTGAACTCAACTACGAAGATAAGTAATTTTCATTTTGTGTGAAAGTGAAAAGATATCTCTTCTATGTAAACTGCCGGGAGAAAAAATCAACTTTTCAGTCCCACGGGATCACAAAGCTAACTTTTCCTCCAGCAGCTAACTTCTCTTGTGCAAGCTCCTGTGTAAAAAGATCATAGAAGTCTGTAGACACATTGTGATTAGCCAGAGACTACCAAGATATCGCTACAGTCCCTGGATTATCTCAGTCATAGATTTCGCGGTATAGCCGTCAATTTCATAATGAACACTAGATATCTAACAGTCACAAAATGAAAAGCTACATTCTTTGGAGAGGAAATAAACGTTTCCTCCCTTAGCTATCTGTCCATCCCCCGCGCTCAGGCTGTACAACATAGCTAAGGGAGGAAAAGTTGATATTTCCTCTCTCAAGAAAATAGCTACGAAATTTATACGTTCGTGTGGCTAGCGCTGTATTGTACCATAGTTCTGAGTTATTCATTCATAGGACATAAAATAATAAATTTCCATAGTTTCATAGCTTTGCTATGAAAATGTGAAAATAATTGAAAACAGTGAAAATAACTGAAATGCTCATTTGTAAGAGTAGTTCAGTTATTTTCACACTTGATGACAGAGCATGCTCTATAGCAATATCATTGTTGGTTCGATTCATTTATTGGAAAAAAGGTGACATATACCATATTAGAATAGTTAATATTAGGCAGCGTTGATATCACGATAGAATGCATTTCCTTGCTCCATTTGGTTCTCATTTGTTTACTAACCACTTATTTTTCATTCTTCATCGGTCTAGCATTAGAAGAAGCCAGAATCTGGCTTTTCGGATATGAACATAGAAATTGTCCGGCTAGTTCAACTTCACTTGCTAATTTGTGTTACTGTTTTGGTTATCTTTGATAACTTATTACTAATGACTGTTCGTTTGAGAAGCATATTACATTTCTTTGAATTGTTGGGAATGTTCATTAAATCAACCACAAGGATGCCCTACACAAGCAAAGTTTGCATGAGTCAATTTTAGAAAACAATTTAATAAAAATTTGTGGCAGTTTTGTTGCTAATATGGCTCCATTGGTTTACCATTATAATATTTGAAGGTTATTAATTGCTTCATCCGTATTTCCTGTAAATTCGAAAACGATTTTCGTACTGTCTTCTTAATTGAAATTTCTACTGTTCTAGACAAATGCACATCAAAGTAAAACAAAGATAAGAAAGAAGACGCTAGCTAAAGAACGGAGTCATAAAAAGACCCAAGATCTATCTTGGTTCGGTTGTTGGAACGGAAATGTTTAGTCCAAAGAGATTCCTTCACTATTCTCCTTTTCCAGGAGCGTTCCCTGTCCACCACAGTCATGGAATCAATGTCGATCCTATGACCACTGTCCATCACATGCTTTCCTAGCTCGGATCGGTCGACGTCAAGCTCACGTATCATCCGTACGTGTTCGGATTTTCTCTTGTCGATAGATCTTGGGCCTTTTTATGACTCTGTTCTTTAGCTAGCGTCTTCTTTCTTATCTTTGTTTTTACTTTGATGTGCATTACTTGCAAAATTTTAAGAGTAACATGCTCATTGACGTATTTTTGTTGTTAGTTTAGGATTTTTGTAATGTGTTTTAATGTAAATGAATTTGGTCTAGAAACTTCCCTGTGATAACTGTTTCTGTCTGATTGATCCAACAATAAACGAACAGTCGCTTGATAATGACTGGCGGTGTCGGTCGAAAGCGCTTGCGATAAAGTGTTTTTACTTTCTGATATTTCCATCAAATATGGAGTGTCCTCCTACTGACAATATTGAAATACACTCCCTATTCCATCAATAGTCTAGAATATACACCATTTGTTTGATTCTTTTACCCTGTCCTCCACAGCTTCTGACCAGTCCTGGAGTCTTCTCTTGACGGCCTGCAGCTCACGAATCTCAATCATTGCATTCTTTCCAATGTAGTTTCTTCTTCGAGTCTTCCAGCTCCTTTCGAACATCTTTTGCTTGAAGACGCCGTCCTCTGGCAGCCGGCAAAAATTCATCATATGTTGGTCGATTACATTATTATAAGTACAACATACCAAAAGTAAGCACAATTAAGAACAAATAAGTAACAATAAATAACATCGAAACAAGTACAATAAGAACATCGTCGCCACCCTGTATCTACCTGATGCTTTTTTATCCATGCAAACATACATATATGAGTTTTTCTATGCACTATGGACACCAGCTGCTCTTCAGTGCTGTTACGGAGAGTATTTCAAGAAAATTATTATCAAATTACAACGAAAAATGATGTGCGAAAAACATATTCGGCATCATTTTGGGCTTCTCATTGTCTACACCGCTTTTAGCGTGATGTGAAGATGAGATGCTAATAAATTCCTGACAGAATTGCTTGCATTTAACCTTACTATTGTCTTAAACAATCACACGTCCATTCATCTGGGTAACAAAAAATCTCAAAGCGAAGCTCACATCCTTTCATCCATACATCATTCTTTCTGTCACTTACAGACAATATCCTTGGCATTGAGGTTCCACCGACTTTTTGCATATTGTAAAAGTCTTATCTCCTTGCGATTTGAATTTCAGACTACATTCTGCTCCTGATTCCGTATTCATTTTCAATACTTGATTCATCGTTCTGTTGTGTTTCTGGAACAATTCAAGTTTTTCATAATCAAAAGAAGGAACTCACAATTTCTCATTAGCTGATGAATGAAAATTTGAATCGATTGATAATATCTGTGATTGAATTTAATATCTAGAAGAAATTGAGTTGCATCTCAAACTTCATTAAGAATATGAGCAACTTCTCCAACCCAATATTAAAAGATCATGAATGAGTGACTGGTTTAAAGCATGACCAACGAATGACATGATTAACCGTGCGATTATGCTGCTATGGAATGTAATGCTAACAAAACGCATAAATATAGTTCACAAGAGGATTTTTTACAAATTAAGCTGTAATAGTCGAATGATGAAATGATGGTTTAGCGTCACTACTCTCCCATACTGGGGGCTTGGACGGTGCTGACTTAGTCAGACTTTCATCTGGAGTGTTGTGATCTTTTAGTCCGGAATCCCTTCCTGACAACTTCCAATAACACTGTTGGGGCTCGACCTCTGGATTAGAAGATCGTGAGGCCAAGCACTTAGCCACTGTGCCACGGAGACCATACGGAGCAGTAATAATTAATACTTTTAATATTCCTTTTAATAATTCGTCACATCGGAAAACTTGTCATTTTTCGGCGATCAACGATCACTGTCTTGCTAGAAGTATTGTATATTGATTTACTTTACAATAAACAATGACGACTGACTGTTGATGTACAGCTCGTTTTACGATGCAGATTATAAAATAATCGGCAGTCAAGAAGATCTATTAGGTGAACTTTCACCTTGATAAATGCGCAGGAAGACATTAGTAATACAGCATTTGTTTAAGAGATATGGGAAATTCACAAACGTACTTCTATAAGTTCATAGAGCCAAGACACCTCCTGATCAATCAAGTAATAGGGACAGATTCGTGGATGATGAGCATGTATACCTTTGTCAACACTCGGTGGACAAATATTACATTGCTTAGAACCGAAATATAATTCCGCACAGAAGCCGCAGAAACTCTGGTAACAATGTGAACATTCGAATCGGCAATTTCCGTCTCTGTAGAGATCGTGTTTCGTTTTGCACTGAGGACAAGCTAAAAATAGAAATTTACGATGAAATAATACATGCAGGTCAACGAAAACTAATTACATAAACATCAAATTGCATTGACCTAATCAAATCAAGCGATTCACAATCCTAATTAAATGATTGCTACCACTACATTTTAGTGTTCGTTATTGTTTGGTATGTTAATAAATGCTAGAATTTGTGATTAGCAAGACATTTTTCCACGTAACGGACACAGCAATTGCATGTTGGATTTAGCTGTGGGATGAAGTGCCTGCCACTGTACCTGCTATTAACACAACTATAGTTAACAGAATAAATAAAAGACATTCATAAATTTTGTTTATGAAATGAATATAAATAACTCACAAAATGTGCAATAGTTTTTGGATAATCTTTTGCAAGATTTTCAAATAGTTTGTTACATATTTAATGTCGCTATAAACTATATATAATATTATTAAATAATTTATATACTGCATAATATGTATTTTATATATATTAATCATATAATGTAGAACAACCAACTTCAAATCTTAAATATGGAAATCGACAAGAGACGCACATATATTTGTTTATGCAGTTTGCTTGAAATGTGGAATTACTACAATTATTTAATCAATTGCAATAGCTGATTTTCGAAATTCACAATCACAATTAAGTCATTGTAACAAAAATGGTTAGCAATCAATTAATCGACGACTTACTGAAAAATGGGTCTCCCATAATCTGTCTAGTAAGAGGTCTCTGCTTTGCAATAACCTGCAAAGAACGGAACATTATCAAGTCATTCAGCATTGCAAGCTATCTACATCATGGAATCTTCTGACACAGCTTCAATTGATTAACAGTTTGTTTTCTATCAGCTTGGCTTAGCGTCAGTTCTACCTTGATTTGTTGATGTGTTATAAAACAATCCCGTTTTATGACAAGTCTTAATCACTTATTAGTGCTAAAAATACTTCTGTAAAAAGGTGCTGTTTCGTTGATATCTAAGCATCATTTGAACTGTTAAAGAACTGATTAGATTCGCAACGAACATGTACAATGAGACAGTCTATCAAAACTGCCGAACGAAACACTGGTATTCTTTACATGAGCCATTTAATCAAATACAATTATTGCAGCCGCCATTCATTTAGCTAAATCACCTCTATTCTAAAATAATAGAAAAAGTAAACTTCAACGCAAATACAAAAAAATGCAATGAATATAAAATGACCATCATATTCATATTTTGCATCCTTAAATTGCTGTAAAAAACCGACATGTGAAGTACGAAACGTGTTAGCATACTGTAATACGACAACATAGAAACTTGAATTCCAATCTCACCATTCGCATCTCTTTTTCGTCCCATTCCTTTTCATATAGAACCTTTTCTCTGTCTGCCACTATTCGCAGTTCACACAAGTTCATCATTCGGATAGATCTATAGTTTTGTCCCGAAATATTGCACCACTGACTGACTCTTGAAAATGACGTCTAAAACAGAAAGACATTGGAGTTATGCAGCAGACAAGCTGGTCGAAAAGTTAGTTCAATTCTAAGTTAACTGTAGGAGTATCTGCGAAGTGATTTCAAATAAGAACAATAATTCAAATAATTTTACAATAATGTCAAATAATCGGTGTAGTAGTATCATTGTAGTTCTATTATTCACCTCCACTTTTCCATTTTTTGTCCATCGGTTTCATCGGTTGTCATCTTAAGATTTCCATTTTTACCAGTTATTGGACCAAAGCTGATCAATTTTGATTCGTTGCCACGAGAAAGCTCCATTGAGTTCTTTTACGAACTGATTAATCCAATGGTTACAACAGCATTGCATCTGTACACTTGCGGATTGGAGAACGCTATCAGTCCTCACTAGGACTACTTCAATTAATGATTTAAATTAGTAAGCATTATATTCTATTACAAATGACTGCTGGGATGATTTTCATCATCGTATGAGAGTGAAATGTGTTTAATTGTGAAATTCGTGCTTCAAATTGGAGTTCGAAATATTGTCATAGATCTCCGATATCACAATTTGAGGATGACTTCAAAAACTGAAAATTATACAAGTTTGCAGTAGAAACAGATAATCGTGCCTGACATATAATTGCAGAATACCCATTGCTCTTTTGACGATGAACGTAATTCTTCTGCTGTAAATGCTGCATTTTCTTGCACTTCAGAAGCTGAAATTTAGCACCTGCCGTTTTCATTAAAAACCGGAGACGATCATCGCGTTACTATGCTCAGATTTACAGTAATTACAAGTCATTAAAATACAATGTCAAACTTACCGGCAGAATCCTTGGCATTTTTCTTCTACTTTTTCAGTACAATGAGCAGTACCTGAATCTGTATTGTACTTCACATTACACAAATTCCCTTTTGGCTGATTAGGACGTAGTAATTCATTCATCGTCCTCCCATAGCCCTGGAAAATACAAAGCACATGTTTATGATGACATTAATTGGAGTCTAATATTTCACATTGCTGCTAAATCATCATGGGTAAAATGGAAAGTCCTGCTCAGTTAATTCACTCTGTCATGCACCGGCTCAGTGGCCTTGTGGTAGAATGTTCGCTCTTCGTCCGGGAGACCTGGGTTCAATTCTTCATCCGGTCTTGCATAAAGCGTTTAAGGTACAAAAATTCACCAAAAAAGAAACAGAATGGGATGAATAAATCTTGGCCAAATGGAAGAAAGGCGCACACCTAGCGTGCCTCCGAGACTATTTGAAGTGATCGGTCAGATAAGGTCAGAAAGGTGCGGGTAACCTACACAATATGAAGAAGCGGCAAAAAGTTCATCTGATTTTAAACGGAAACAGTCGACAAAATGTAGTTGAATGATCAGTGGGAAATGATGGTAAGACGCAGCAAATTACAGGTACAAGTATTACCGTGACGTGCCAATTTGTACAAAATTGAAATCAAATTTGTAGCTACGTACTCAAACGCAACTTCAATTCGACGGTGAAATACTGGTAGGTTGCAAATATGTTGATGTACGGGTCATTCCGAGTCGCACTGACAAGTCCTTGTAGGACGAAAGGCAGTGTCTATGGCTGTCAAGGAGTTTTGGGATAAAGTTGTTCAAGTCTGAGGGCATCCTTCTACAAAAAAAGCATGTCCAAAGTTACAGAATTCTCACTTCAACACGGATTTTAGTAGTATATAGTGTGACATCCGGCGCAACGCTTCGCTTGCGCCGGATGTCACACTTTTGCGGGTTTTTTCAAAATTTTCAAAAAATCAAAATTTCAAAAATTTAGGTAGACTTCAAATTTCACGTGGGCGAAGGCCGAAAATTTAGGTAGTGGCAAATTTTCAAAAAAATCAAAATTTCAAAAATTTAGGCGGTCTCAAAATATCACGTAATCGAAAATTTAGGCGGTCTCAAAATATCACTTAATCTAAAAAATATCACGTGGTCGAAAAATATCACGTAGCCGAAGGTCGAAAATGTAGGCAGACGAAAATTTAGGTAGCCCAAAAAATATCACGTAGTCTTAATATACCAGAAGATTGTATTCAAAATATTTATTCAAAATATTTCTTTAAAAATGGAAACCTCAGAAATGGAAGGAACTTCGACGGGGACGGCGACGGCAACGACGAAAATTGAAGAAGCCTCAGAAATGGAAGGAATAAAAGTGGAAGAAACCGCAAGAATATATCCTTCGTTATCACAATTAAAAACAAGTGAAATGAACAAAGAAAAACATAAAGATAGAGTTAGGTATATGAAAGATAAAGAATCTCAATTATTATTAAGATTAGAGCATTATAAAAAATTAAGAAAGAGATGATCTAAAGTTAAGAATGTAACACAAGGAATTGGCATATTCTTAACAATAAGTTTAGGTGCTTTAACAATTGTTATATCTTCAGGTGTTTTAGTAATTCCAGTAGTTGCTACAGCTTTAACAGGTACGGGTGTTTTTGCAACTTCACTTGTTACAATGTTAGATAAATCTTTAATAACTAAGAAACAAAAATCATTAAAAACTAAGCATTTACATATTAAAGAAGTCTATGACAAATTGCATTACTACTTTCAAAGAGTATGTGATGATAATGTTATTACGTTAGATGAGATTGAAAAATTTGATCAAATAGCTAATGAAGTAAATCAAATATCATTTCAATTACAGTCAGAAAAAGTTGATGATAAGAATAAACAGGATGGTAAAACTTTTAGTGATGGTAAAATTTCTAATGAAGAAAATGATAAAATTTTTTTAGAAGAGCTAAAAACTTTAAGCGAAAATTTAAGCAAAACTTTATTAAACAAAACTTAAAACGAGAAAACTTTAAACGAAAAGATGTCAGACAACAAAGCAATAAAAAAATAATTTGTTCAGTAAAATGTTTTTGTTGTATTCCAATGTTACCACAAAATTCAAATATTATATTTTAAAAATGGATAAAATTAAAGCTGATAATCAAAAAAGAATTAAACAATTAGAAAAGTTAATAAAAGAAAGAAATATTATGAAAGAAAATCATCTTCAACATAGAATGATAAAAGCTGGTATTCAATCTGATATGTTTGAAAAAAATGCAGCAAACCGAGCAAGTAAAAACTGATTTTGAAAAACTATGGAACCATTTAAAACTCTTGAAAAAGAACTTACAAATAATGATAAACAAATTAATATAACAGATCCAGAACACAAAACTATATTAGATGACTATGGATTACTAGAATCAAACATTAATAAGAAATTACCAAAATCTATGCAATTTGAACATTCTATTTCATTTATAGATGAAAAAACAATACCTAGATTTTATCTCGGACAAAAAGAAATATTTCCACAAGCTTTTCGAGGTTTAATTTTTTCACCAGATAAATATCCTTTTAATTTAGATAGAAATTTTGTTGATCTTTTAAGAGGAGCAGATTTAAATAATTATGCTGTAGAAGATCTCATAAAATATAAAGCTATGTTAGATAGAGTTAAAGCAGGAAAAACTCTTAAACGTTATAGAGAATTAGAAAATTTATTATCATCAGGAGTTAAAGTAGGGAAAGGTTTTAAAACAGAAACAACTGTATTTTTACCAGATGATCCACAATAATTACTAAATAGATTAAATATTTTAATATCGGCAATAAAAGGAGGACATAATTCTAGTTTCAATGAAATTCATGCTATATTGAAAAGACTGTTAGAAAAGAAGATTCTAAATGAAGAGGATTATAAAAGTATAACGAACCGATGGTTCTAGGGCTTCGCCCGTAGCTGAAATATGTTGTTGTTTTTAATTTTTTTATAAAAGATATTTATTCAAAATTTTAACTAAAAAATGTGTTCAGCAGATTTAGACAAAATTAATTATCATTTAGAAAATCTAACAGATTTTGGGTTCATCAAAATTTAGCACTACGTTAAAGATTATAACAACTACTTCATCACACACTTGTAATTTAGAACCCATTCTACATTTGGAACAAAATAAAAATTATCAAATTACATTGACTAGTTTCTCCACATTTAACACTATTCAAAACGTTATCAAAGATGTGAATGATCAATTTAGATATTCTACTGATAAAGGCAAAACGTGGAAAATACTAATTTTTCTTCCTGGTTCTTACGAAGTTGAATCAATATCAAATGAAATTAAGAGACATTTAGGTATACCATTTAAAGATAAGAAACAATTACATTTTGCAGTTGAACCGGCAGTTAATAAATTTTCTCTTACTTTAGACGAAAATCATCAAGTTGATTTTAATCATGATAGATCATTGTCAAAGCTATTAGGATTTAATAAACAAACCTATAGTCAAGGTTATCATTTAGGTGAGAAGATTCCAAAAATAACTGAAATAAATTCAATTGTTGTACATTGTGACATTATTGAAGGAGGATATATAAATGGTAAATTGTCAAATTTAATATTCAGTTTTCCAGCTTTTACTGTACCCATTGGTTATAGATTAAATGTATTTCCACAAACACTAATATATTTTCCTATTACAAGAAAAACTATTAACAACATTAGCATTAGAATCACTGATGAGATAGGACAAGAAATAAATTTTGGAGGTGAAGAGATTATGATAGATCTTTTGGTTCGGGAGGTATAAACTCCCACGCGAAGCTATAGAAGTTTAATTTTCTTCTTCTTCTTTTAAAATAAAAATAAGATTTTTTATTAAAAAATGAGTGAAGTGCCCCCATTAAATAAAAAAAAACTCAAATTTAATCATCATCCAAATTTATCTAATAAAGTTTTGTCAGTTATTTGTGGAAGATCAGGATGTGGAAAAACGTATCTATTATTTAAAATTTTAACGACTCCAAATTTTTTGGATTATAACAATCTTATAATTTATACAACAACAGCAGAACAACCCGTCTATCAATTTTTAAAATATGGATTTGAAAATAATCTTAAAAACAGCAATTGCTTCATTATTCAAAGAATATGAAAATCTGAAGATGAAGAAGAAATAAGTTCGTGGTGTGAAGAAGCAGCAAAAAATAATCAGTTAGTGGAATCCAATAAAAATAAGCATATAAAGATACAATTGATAGATGATAGTGGTAATATGCAAGATGCTAGTAAACTAGATAAAACAATGAAACATTGTGTAATTTTTGATGATTGTGTTAATGATAGAAATCAGTCAGTTCAGAGAAATTATTTCACAAGAGGTAGACATAATAACTGTAGTGTTTTTTATTTAACACAAAGTATGTATTCATTAGACGGAAGTGTTATTAGAAAGAATGCAAATATATTTATACTATTTGAAATAAATGCAAGAAACTTAAGTGATTTGTTAAGAGATTTACGTGTAAGAGATAAAGATGAATTTAAACAATCGTGTAACAATGCTTGGTCAAAAGATTATGGCTTCATTACAATTAATATTGATAAAAAAATTCATGATAGAGTTATAGAAGATGTGTTCTCTGACTAAGCTTCGCCCCGACTGAAAGTCGATAGAAAATATTTTCGCGGAGTGATCGAACGGAGTGACCGAATAATTTTTTCTTATAAATTTTCTGTTAATAAAAAAAATATGTTGAATGCTTACAAGATAGAACATGTACCAGTTTTAAAAGATTATCGACATCCTACAAATCACGTAAATTCGAAGAAAGAAGTTAGATTTTATTATCATCATAAATACGTAGCGCTCGTTACAGATTATAAAACAAAACATGGTATTAAACCGTGTGTTAAAACAAAAGACTTTCCACTTTGTTTAAGAAGTTTCCGAGTACTTTTGGCATACAATAATTTATGGTGGTTGCTTAAGAAAGAACATTTAACAACACATGAATTAGAAACATTACATCAATTACATATTCCTGTGTATATCCAACGAAGTTGGCGGAACCGAGGTTCTATGTAAAAATTCATTTTTTCTTTTAAAAAATATGAATCGTGAAATGTCTCTCGGACAAACGTCTAGGATTGATGAATTAATCAAGAAACAAACTGCTGAGTTTGATGCGCAAATTAAACATAGTAAACGTATTAAAAAACAGAAACGTACTAGGCGTAGTATTAGACGTAATATTAAAAAACAGAAAAGTGGAAGAAAAGAAATATTAGAAACTCCTATTACTGATATCTTTCTTGATGATAGAATTAAGGATGAAGTTGGTGATGATTTATGTAATTTATTTAATCCAAATGAAATTAAATATGAAAATGTATCTTTTATTAATGTAGTAAATGATATGCGGAAACTTTTAGCAAATGGTAAAATTATTAATTTACTTGGAAAAGTTGTTAAAGATCAGGAAAATATAATTCAAAATTTTTACGTAACCTTCTATAATAAAAATTCATTTAAAATATGGTTTTCGAATCTGGATGAGAAATCCGATGCTAACGAATGGATTTTTACAGGTAATATTAAATATGAAGATTTTGGAATGAAGTTAGTACAAAGATCGCATAGACGGGCAGGGATTAATATGAAATATAGAATCAAAGAATATTTCGGTGAATATTGTCATATTCCTTCTGAAGATTTTTGTTTTATTAAATGTTATAATGTTTTACGAGGTTTTAATGAAGAACAAGGAGAAATGATGAAAGAAATGTTTAATAATTTTTTATATAAAGAGAAAGCCACATCTAGAACAGGAGTAATGTCAAACTGCAAATTTTCTCAATTCAATAAATATTTTGGTGAATGTGTTCAATATTATAGTCCTGCCAATCGTCATTTAAATCCTAGAGGAATTGAAACGTTTCATAATTATGTTTATTACAATTATTTTCACGAAGGTTCAACAATTGGTCACTATTGTTTAATTAATAAATCTCATAAATTAAAAGCTATTAGAGAAATTGAAAATAATTTCAAACCCATATATAAAACAGTTACTGATGAAAATCTAACAACGCGTCCATATAAAATCATAACAAAGAAAAAAATTGACTATGGTTCAACATATATTTGGGATCTCGAAACTTTTCCTGATCCTAACTGTTCAACAGCTCATCCTATTCCTTATGCTGTAGGAGCTATTAATTTTAATAAATTTATATGTTGCTTACCGAAACAAAGATTGAAAGAATTAGAAACACGTTTGTTAAGTGATATGATTAAAATTAAACGATCAAAAGATGAAGATGAAATTAAAAAACTTAAAAACAGATTAATGAGTATAATAATTTAACTGAATTAGAATTTAATAAACTTCAAAATTGTGTGAAAATATTTACGAGAACTGAGGATGATGAATGTCCGATCGGGGGAAACCCAGAGGACGCATGTCCGATCGGAGGAAATCCAGAGGACGTATGTCCGATCCATCAATTTTTTAAAACTCTTGGAAAATTTAATTATTCGAGAGTAACTTTAATAGCTCACAATTCATCAGGTTTTGATTCCTATTTTCCGATAAAAGCTAATTTTAAATTATCTAAACCGCCTCTTAAAACTTCAAGAGGAATATTGACTGCTTCATTACAAAATCCTTATACAACTGAATGTGTTAGTAGATACATTCAAAAATCTTTTAGATTTAAAAACAATATGAAAAAAGATTCACCTTCAGGTAAATTAGCACTTCAAACTATTATAATGAAATGTAGTTATCAACATGTAAAAACAAGTCTTTCTAAATGGTGTGAGAATTTTAAAATTCCTACGAAGGTGTGTAAATTAAATTATGAAATTGGAGACACAACACATGAAAATTATAAAGAAAAAGAAAATGAATGGAGACCATATTTAGTTAACGATATTCTTTCTTTAGCTTTTTGTATCTACAAATATAATAATGTTATGCGAGATTTAGTTGGTGAAGATATAACTACTAATTTGACATCCTCTGCTTTAACATTTAACGGTTGGATGAAAAGCGTACAAAATGACAATATAAATATTCATTCTCATATAGATTTATGGGCTAGAAATTATATTAGAAAATCTGTTAAAGGTGGAAGAGTTTCAGCAAATATAAGAATATACATATCACCATTTTGTAGCATCTTGTTACCAATATTAAAACAGTATTTACCTGGTCACTACGCTGGTGGGGCTTTGTCCCCTGGTCGCTCCGCTGGGGGGACTTTGTCCCTTGGAAGTAATTTAATAGATTTAATGAAAAAGTATCGAGATTTAGGAGATAAAACTGAAATTTGTAAGAAAATTTCAAATCAACTACTTGAACAAAAAAATGAATTTCTAATGGCTTTTGATGCAACATCTTTATATCCATCACCTATGTATGATGAAAATTCAGAATACCCTAAAGCTGAATCAGCTAGAAAATTTCGTCAAGAGGAAGAACGGGAAATAGTATATAAATTTAATACTCAAACATTTAGACCTAAAACTGGAATATTTACAGTTGTGTTTCAATATCCCAATGATATGTTTTTTCAACCAGTTCCTATAAAAGATAAAGTTAAAAATCAAAATAATAATTCTCATGTAAAAGTAATCATGTTTAGAAATGGTATATGTTATGATGTATTAACTTCTGTAGACATACAAGAAATTGTTGGATGTGGGGGGAAAATCTTACATATTACTGATGGTATAATATATGAAAAAAATTATCAAGTTTCACCATTTCGAAATTATATTGAAAAACTTTTCAATTTGAGAAAAAGATATAAAACAGAAGGAAATACTGTAGGCGATGAGTTAATTAAATTATTGATGAATTCACTATATGGAAAAACCGTACAAAAAGATATAACCACTAAATATCATTTATGGAATGAGAATACATTGAGAAAAAATTTCACTCACGAAGTAAAAGATTATGAAAAATTAAATGATGAACAATATTTAGCGAAAGTAGAAATGGAAGCTGATGAATTTCTTAAAACTAATATTGTAAAAGATAGGAAGACGTCATTCATGCCATCACACTTAGGTTCTTTCATTCTTTCTCACTCCAGAAGAATCATGAATAACTTTATTTTAGAAATTAATGGTTTCAACGAAAAATACATTCATTATACAGATTCAGTAACAGCTGACACGCCTGTAATATTGAGAAAGAATAATTTATTATTTATTTCTAGAATAGATAGCATTGTAAACAACTATAAAATCAATCCGTTTGAAATTAATGGTGATATGAAAGAAATTTCATTTGTTGATAATTTAGAAATTTATACTCATAATGGATGGAGTAAAGTAAAAAAAATTATTAGACATCTTACAAATAAACGGATTTATCGAATAAGAACAAAAATGGGAATAGTAGATGTTACTGAAGATCATTCATTGTTAGATGAAATAGGTAATGAAATAAAGCCACAAGAATTAAATATAGGAACAAATTTACTACATAATAAATTATTTTTACACGACAATACAATCACATTGAAACAAATTGTAAGTGATATTTATGTTAATGATCCACCTAATTTAAGATGTAAGCAAGCATTTATAGAAGGGTTCTTTTTAGGAGATGTCTCTGCTGAAATCTATAATTATGAATCAGGAGTCAGATATTGTTGTGCTTTATATAACCAAGATCTTAACCTCTTAATGAAATTAAAAACATATATTAATGAAGTCTATAAGAATGATTGTAAAATATATGATACGATGAGATCATCTAGGGTATACAAACTTAATTTTCAAAATCCAAAACAATATGCCACATACTTTAGTGAAAATTATTATAATCAGTTTAAAGAAAAACGTGTTCCTTGGTATGTTCTAAATGCTGAATATAATATTAGATATTGGTTCTTTGTTGGATTTTATGCAGCAGATGGGAGCAAGAAATATTTTTTTACAAGTAAATATGCAATTATTCGTTTTACACAGAAAAATAAAGAAACCTTTAGTGGTTTATACAATTTGGCATCATCTCTAGGTGTTAATTTGGTAGTAAGCGAAAGACAAGATAAACCATTGTGTTTTACTGCGTGTCAAGTTAAAAATGATATCACCAAAGATGTCACCACTGTAAGATATTTAAATAATAAACCACAATATGTTTATGATATTGAAACAGAAGATGGCACATTTAATTGTGGTTTTCCATTAATTGTAAAAAACACTGATTCAATATACATTTCTAATGAACTCTTCAATAAATTAGATACTGCTGGATATGTTGTGGGAGAATTGTGTCAAGGAAAAAATGATTATGGAAATGGTGGAATTATTTTTGCAATGTTTATTGCTCCTAAAATAAAATATTGTATTACTGTAGATGAACAAGGGAGACTTAGTGAAAACAAAACATTCTAAGGATATTCACAAGATAAAGTAAAAGTAGAAGATTTTATAAAATTATATTCGGGTAAAACATTATTGACTACAGTTAATAAACCATGGAAAAGATCTTTAGAAACTGGAATTAGCATTCCTGATAAAAATAATAATACTGAAGAAAAAAAATTTTCTGCTCAAATAAATATTCTTAAACGTCAAGCACCTGATGAAAATGAAATTATGTTACCTTATAACGGAGAAGATATTCAAGCTGAAATATTTCAAACAATCGTCAGTGAGAGTAATTTAAGTGATGATGATGACACGTGGGAATAATAATTTTTTTATTATATCTAAAAATATAATTAATTAATTATGGCACTCACAGCGTTTATTATTGGTTTTTATGTTCAATTGTTTGTTCGGACAACACAATTAAAACTTTTACGGAGCAGTGTGACTTCTTTCTCTCTCTCTCTCTCTCGATCCTGTCCGTTACAGGAATATTGTATTCACAATGACATGCATTCTTTAAAACAATTGTTTGTCTTCAATGAGAATAATTCCCGTATGCTTTTAATAGAATGACCTTGAACGCTAATAGAATGACCTTGAACGCTAATGGAAATTTACACCAAAACTGTTCTGGTAGCCAGAAAAAGTGTCAGGAAATGTGTCAGAATGTTTGTCGACATGGCTGCCGATAAAAGTGCCGACATGGTTGTCGATAAAAGTGCCGACATAGTTGTCGATAAGTGCCGATATGGTTCGACAGTTGGTGTATTTTTCCATTCAAAACAATGTCGCATGAATTATGGAAATTGAAATGAAGAGAAATGCTCATTCATTCATTCATCCTCTCTCTCTCATATGTCTATTGTGTTTGGATTCTTTTGTTCTTATAGTGTGAATGAGATTTCACAACCCGCATTATGCGCTATTGTCTGTGATTTAATCACCCCCATCAGCTGACACAATTTTAGCAGCTGCTACACGCCAATTCTTTTGAGAAATTTCTGAAATAGATTTTATTTCATTTAAAATGTCTAGCATTACCGAGTTCTTAAAAATATATGGCAAACAAACAACTACGAATTTTGATCTAAAGAAAATCGCAAATCAATTAGGAATAAAGAATTTTCATATCCTAATGAGAGACGAATTACAATTCCTAAAAGATGTGCGAAGCACTAGCTCTGCTAATAAACCGATTCCTTTAATTTCATAATAAATCTTCACACGTCAGATCAAAGAGGAGTACATTGGTCTGCGGGGAGAAAGAATACTAATGTAGAAAACTATTGGTTCGACTCTTATGGATTGCCTCCAACAAATGAAGTCAGAGAATTACTTGGAAATGGAACTTATAATACGTTTCAAATTCAAAAACCAGGAACTACTTATTGTGGTCCATTATGTCTTTATGTTTTATTGAAATTACAGGAAGGAGTACCATTTCTAGATATTATGTTAGAATTGAACAAGGGAATTTCATTCCCGAAACGTTAGTTCCAATAATAATAATGATACGTAGTTGACCATGCGGCGAGAGAGATTCGTCATTATCGTTTGTCCAAAATGGTAGCAAAAATAGCAGTTCTCTCGAGATACTTTTTATGGTCAGAGTAAGAAAGTAATAAGTTAAAATGGCTTTGACAGGGCCTTCGGCGTCCAGCGCCTTCTCTCGGTCGATGTAATTGGTAAAGTCGGCAGCCTGTGTGAAGGTTTATAAAGAGTTGAGTGATATTAAGAAGTGTGTTGTGCGTCAAGTGTGAGGTGATTGAAGTGTGAAGACAGACTGTACTGCGGTAGTTCATGTTTTCTATTGATTTTCGGCTGAAGCTGTGTGATTGCTTTTGATTCGGTAAATGTTGTGTCGCGAGTGTTATCGAGTTTAGCAATGAAACCGACCTGAAAATCCCCGACGTCGCCTATGTCGTTGTGCTTATTTCTAATATGCTCATACAAGGTACTGCTAATTGATTTATTCTTAATGGCTCTTTTGTGTTCGTTGTGCCTAGTTATAAACTTACGAGCGGTTTTACCAATATAAAATTCATTGCAGCGTTGACAAGTGTACTTGTAAACTACAAACTTATCATTGCAGGAGTATTTAATTAATTGCAAACAAATGTCACAGTTACAATTGTTTCTATATTTTTTGTTATTAAGATACTTAGCTGACTGTTTTCCATAGTCGTTAGCAATTTTAATTGGCAAGTCATACTTCTTAATGGCTTTCTTTATTAAGTTATTGCATTTGTCGCTAATGTATGGTACTTTAAGTGTAATCTTATCAGTATTACTATTTTTGTTTTTATTTTTCTTGTTTTTCTTTTTTCTCTTACAATCACCCTCTTTGTAGCCATTTTCTTTTAGTATCTTAGAAAAAGTTGTTAAACTCTCTTGAGTTGTAGAGTCATCGCTGCAGCGTTTTTCTATGCTAGATATTCTATTTGCAATGAAGTTAGTCTTAACATGCATCGGAACGAAGGAATCCTTTCTAAGAGTGATATTGGAATGACTAGACTTATGGTACCAAGAGTATTTGACTCGTTGGTCTACAATTTTTATTTTTAGATCTAGGAACGGTAGCCATTTCTCAGGCTGATGAACTTCCATAGAAAATTTTATGTTTTGATTAATGGAATTAAAGGTATCCAACACGTATTCAAATAAAGTTTCGTTGAATTCTACTGGACCAAAGATGATATCATCTATGTATCGCTGAAATATTAATGGTGAAAAGTTTAGTTTATTTAAAGCATCGGTCTCTATATGGCTCATAAAAATAACCGCGAACGCTGGTGCAAAATGAGCACCCATAGGAACTCCACGTATTTGCTTATAAACTTTATCTTCGTATTTAATTTCGTAGTTGTAGCAAATGAATTTCAGCATTTTTTCTATATTATCAATTGTGATACCAAAACAGTCAATATCACTCCAATATTCTGCTAGACTCTCCATGCAGTACTGTATTCCTAAATCGAGAGGTGAAAAAAGATAAAGTAGATAAAGTGTCGTGAAACTTTATCCTAGCATTCCTCTCGATTTAGGAATACAGTACTGCATGTAGAGTCTAACAGAATATTGGAGTGATATTGACTGTTTTGGTATCACAATTGATAATATAGAAAAAATGCTGAAATTCATTTGCTACAACTACGAAGATAAAGTTTATAAGCAAATACGTGGAGTTCCTATGGGCGCTCATTTTGCACCAGCGTTCGCGGTTATTTTTATGAGCCATATAGAGACCGATGCTTTAAATAAACTAAACTTTTCACCATTAATATTTCAGCGATACATAGATGATATCATCTTTGGTCCAGTAGAATTCAACGAAACTTTATTTGAATACGTGTTGGATACCTTTAATTCCATTAATCAAAACATAAAATTTTCTATGGAAGTTCATCAGCCTGAGGAATGGCTACCGTTCCTAGATCTAAAAATAAAAATTGTAGACCAACGAGTCAAATACTCTTGGTACCATAAGTCTAGTCATTCCAATATCACTCTTAGAGAGGATTCCTTCGTTCCGACGCATGTTAAGACTAACTTCATTGCAAATACAGTCCGTTTCATAAAAAGTGGATCATCCTAAAATTTGACTAAATAAAACATAAGTATGATACAGAAAGCATTTTTCATGTTATTTCATGTCCCTAATATATTTAAATATCCTTATATAATCTGATAAGCTATGATACAGTAACGGTTCTACAAGAAGCTAATATTTTGTGGCCCTACCCTTATTGTCAATGACATTACCAATTCGTCTAGCCATTGATTCGATGATATCGTTGATTTTTGACTGATCTAACTTTCTCCACTCTCTTTTTAACAGTGACGTAAGTTGTGATACGCCATCTGTAGGTAGCAGTGAACGACGAACGTTGCGTTTTAGAATACTCCATACATTTTCTATGGGATTCAGATCAGGAGAACGAGCTGGCCAAGATAATGTCCTATGCCCTAATTGAGACTTGCATAAGTTGACTCTACTACTCCTGTGACACGTAGCATTATCATCCATAAATAACCAAGTCGATGGATCACCAAGTTGATCTGTCATTTGGCCAATGTTCATTCGTAAAACATTCACATAGCGTTCAGAATTCATGGTTTCTTGCTGTATGTGAAGTCTTCTACGAATAGTGGACTTAGAAATAGACGAGACTATTGCAGCCATCTCAGTTAACGAGAGACTTGGATCAACTTTAACAAATCTCAAAATTAGGCGGTCTCTACGTTTGGATGTTTTGCGTGGACGGCCAGAGCCCTCTTTACGACAGAGTCGAAAATCATCATTATGCCATCGATGCACATTTGTGTAAGGGACATTTAGTGGCTTGCTTGTAGCTCGCAAAGAAAACCCTGACACTTTGCCTTTTGTGAATGCGATCTCGTTATTGTTCATTTGTGCTTTGTATTGTTTTCAACCGGTAAGAGATAGATTTCTAGCTGAAAGCAATCAGGAGTGCTGCCAACCCCACCGCAACGAAGTCAGGAAGCTATGGAACATGAAGTCCAGTTAATCACATGTAGCAGTTACATTATTGTTGATGAATAATGGTGCTATACTGGCTCTGATTGACCGATTTTCTTTATTTTTGTTTTGCTTGATAGCTTTTGGCTTGTAGAACAACATATTACATAACAAAGGAAACAAATGTAATTTTATAAGAGTGAGGTATGATTTTGTGTAACATTGCTAAATGAAGATCAAATTATCTACTACTTTTTTATCTATAACAGGAAAACAACTCAATATTCATGCTTGAAATTTCCAACAATGATATTAGTAAGCACAACTGACATATCTTCCAAATTTCAGAGAAATTCGTTCAAGTTTGGCGGAGTTAGACAAAGTTGAAGTTAAGGCGATGTTTAAGGGTGATCCATTTTTTATGAAACAATCTGTAGAATATCTAGCATAGAAAAACGCTGCAGCGATGACTCTACAACTCAAGAGAGTTTAACAACTTTTTCTAAGATACTAAAAGAAAATGGCTACAAAGAGGGTGATTGTAAGAGAAAAAAGAAAAACAAGAAAAATAAAAACAAAAATAGTAATACTGATAAGAGTACACTTAAAGTACCATACATTAGCGACAAATGCAATAACTTAATAAAGAAAGCCATTAAGAAGTATGACTTGCCAATTAAAATTGATAACGACTATGGAAAACAGTCAGCTAAGTATCTTAATAACAAAAAATATAGAAACAATTGTAACTGTGACATTTGTTTGCAATTAATTAAATACTCCTGCAATGATAAGTTTGTAGTTTACAAGTACACTTGTCAACGCTGCAATGAATTTTATATTGGTAAAACCGCTCGTAAGTTTATAACTAGGCACAACGAACACAAAAGAGCCATTAAGAATAAATCAATTAGCAGTACCTTGTATGAGCATATTAGAAATAAGCACAACGACATAGGCGACGTCGGAGATTTTCAGGTCGGTTTCATTGCTAAACTCGATAACACTCGCGACACAACATTTACCGAATCAAAAGCAATCACACAGCTTCAGCCGAAAATCAATAGAAAACATGAACTACCGCAGTACAGTCTGTCTTCACACTTCAATCACCTCACACTTGACGCACAACACACTTCTTAATATCACTCAACTCTTTATAAACCTTCACACAGGCTGCCGACTTTACCAATTACATCGACCGAGAGAAGGCGCTGGACGCCGAAGGCCCTGTCAAAGCCATTTTAACTTATTACTTTCTTACTCTGACCATAAAAAGTATCTCGAGAGAACTGCTATTTTTGCTACCATTTTGGACAAACGATAATAATAATGATAATTAAAAATCAAGCGAAGCTAGCTAAAGCGGCACCTAAAGGTGAAAGCTCGCTTCGTTGTAATTCATTTTGATAAAATATGCCTCTGATTTCCTCATTATCTAAATCTTTAATTTCATAAGTAATCGGATAAGTTTGATTTATTTTACAAACTTCAAATATTTCTTTAGTCCAATAGCCAACAAAGCCTTTTTCAAATTTATTTTTATACTTAAATATTCTAACTCTATCTCCAATCTTAAATTTCGGCTTAAGTTTCTGCAAATTCGGATTACTCTCATTCGAAAAATTATTTTCGAATATTTTCTTTCGTATTAAATCAGGTTCGTCAGAAGCATTCTTTGGAGTTTCTTCAATACCTGAATGAACTTTATTATTGTACTCTTCTACAACTCCTGGTAATATCTTCAACCATTTCTGATTTCCTCGCTCAGTAAATTTTTTAAAAATTTTATTTTTCAATGATCTATTGAATCTTTCAATTACTACAGCCTTTCCTGCATTTTCAGTTGAAACAACTGAGCCTTGGCGATGACTTTCGTCTGTTTCAAATAGTTCCTGAACATTTCTGTTATAAAACTCAGACCCTTTGTCAACAAACAATTTCCTTGGCTTTCTCTTACTTTCTTGAAAGATTTCTTCAAACGCATATTTAACTGACAGACCACTTTTGTTTTTTAAAGGCTTTGCCCAAGCGTATCGTGTATATAAATCTATAACGGTCAATGCGTACTTAAACCCTCTTTCATTCGGCATATGAATAAGATCAGCACTCCAAATATCATCTTTATTAAATACTTTTACTTTCAATAAATATTTAGGCCTTCTGTATTCTTTATGAATTTCGGACGCATAGCGTCCTAGGTCATTCGACATTTCAGACGGGTAGGTTCGAGCGTTGCTCTCAGACAGCTTTGCTGTCGTTTCAGAGTTATGAGTTTTGTTTATCCCCTGTCCGAATAATATTTTAGCTTGTAAAGCTTTCTTAACAAACATTCTTTCAATTCTTTCTCTAAATGTAGGATTTTGAATACTATCTAATTCTTGAATCATTTTCCTATCAGCTACATGTCGAGAACTTAGGTCATGATTTCGATAAGCTAAATCATGTCTGAAAGCTGCTTCATCTACTCTGTTTATTGGTTCTTCACCTGGTTTTGGATTATTATTCTCATCTAGTCTTATATCTAATCGAGTTCCTGGACCGGTATATGAATGACCAGGAAGATGTTTTTCTTTCGAATATTTACTCCAAATAAATCCAGGAAAGTTTTCTAATGTTTTTTGTATATCCCCATCAGTGTGCAGCCGACCGGTATGCTGACAATTTGAGGTTTTACGTACTTTTAAGAGATAATCCATTAGATCTAGATTTGAAATTTTTAATTTAATTAAATTTTCGGAATTTGTAGAATTCATTTTAAAAGATAAAATAAATCTTTTACCTAATAGAACCAAAGGTTCTGAGGCTTTAGCCGATCGAACCAAAGGTTCTGAGGCTTTAGCCGATCGGACCAAAGGATCTGAGGTTATTACCGAATCATACTAGGACTTAGATATATTCCAGAACCATCTTTAGTTTCTTTAATTTCAATTAAATCATCAACATTGTGAAGAATATTTTTAAGAACTCGTTTTCCTTCATCAACTAAATTTAATTTACTAATAAAATTATCTACTACTCCTTCTCCCTTAGCAACTTTCTCTAGATCTCTCTTATGACGTTTTTGTTCTTCTAATGCTGCCTTCTCTGATTTATTTTTATTTACTGCTTGGACAATACCAGCTGTCCCACCTGCAACACTTCCTGCTGCCGCTATGCCTCCTATTATTAGTGGAATTAATGGGAGAATCCCGCCATTCTTTTCTTCTTGTAATTGAATATTCTCTATCATTGGTTTACTTATGTAATATTTCTTTTTGTCAATCGAAATAGTTTTAGGTGTTTTTTTGTCAACAATATTACGTAATTTTAATTCAACAGTTTTATTACTTTTCGCTTCCGACATTTTTAATAAAAAAATTTTCAGTTAGGAAAAATTTTAAGGAAAAATTTTAATTAACCAATAGAACTTTGTTCAGAGGCTTCAGCCGATCGGACCAAAGGTCCTCAGGTTACTAACCTATCGTAGCGAAGCTCCTCTGGCTTCATCCGATCGGACCAAAGGACCTCAGGTTACTAACCTATCGGAGCGAAGCTCCTCTGGCTTTAGCCGATCCTAGCCATCTTTCCATTAAGAATTTCAATAGAATATTTTACATCTTCTAGCAATAAACCATAAGCCATCAATGAAGTTGTGGAATCTTTTTTTCAATATTAATTGTTACATCACAACCAGTCTTGATAATATCTTCAGATTGTGCACTTAAATCGAAACAGAAAACAAGATATAAATGTCTCCAATCTCCAGGAGTTAATTGTGGTTCAACTCCAAATTCTATACAAAGATTTCTGTAAGCATCATATCCTTCCATAAATTGATTATTGATATCATCGAATCTTAATGGATCATTTGGATATCGGGTTTGATTTAAAGTAACTTGTAAACTTCGAACTGTATTAATATGAAAAAGATTATTGTTCTTATCAAAACTTGGAAAATTATTTATTTGAAATGTTAGTAATAAATATCTTGGAGTATTCGAAGTTCTAGTAAAATGCCAGTTAAATCTTTGCTTTGAAAAAGTTACTGAACTAGCAGTACGCTTTAGAAAATTTACTGGAATTGGTTTGTTAGTATTTAATCTTTTTGCAATAGCTGTTTCAACCTCTAAACTAGGAGTAATATGCTTAATCCACCATTCAAGTCTATCAATTTTTAAATATGCTTTTTTTTCCAGTCTTACCAAAAAAGATTAATTCATTATTTGCTGTACGATGAATTATTAATTTAAATTTTAATTGATATGATATTTTGTCATAATCTAAATATCCGAATAATGGAGACAATGACCAATTAACTGTCTGTTTACTTTTCTTGTTAAATTCACGTCTTTCTTTATATGCAGTATTGTTTTATTTAAATGTTTTGCAATATTTTCTACATCTTTCGCAATTCCTGCTGCATCTGTTCCAGCGTGAGATAAATCATCAACAATTATCCCATCATTAGTATCAGGAAACCAACCTTCGATTTCATGCTTTTTATTATTTTCACCAATTGTTATAAATCTAAGCATTGTGTCAATTACACCTGGAGAATCACTTATTGTTTCTATATTTTGAGTTGCAACATCTAAACGCATTTGTGTAAATAATCTTGGAAAAAAATTATTCTCTAATGCAATATTATCGCTATCTGGTAATGGTGTTGTAAAATTGGCATCACTATATAAAGAATATTCACAGTGCAAAAAGGAACCAGGTAGATATATATAACTCTGCTGATTATCAACT
The DNA here is from genome assembly GCA_907163375.1 of Prostheceraeus crozeri. NCBI lineage: Eukaryota > Metazoa > Platyhelminthes > Polycladida > Euryleptidae > Prostheceraeus > Prostheceraeus crozeri. The sequence continues at coordinate 2,550 of CAJQUW010001523.1, read as the reverse complement.
TCAAAGATTAAATCTCCTCCACTATTTACTCTACTGGAAGATCCGGGATTCATAGGAACTCTTATATAGTCATTCTTTTTTTGATTGTAACTGACGAACGGAGGATCGTCGAATCTAAATTTATTTTCGATAAGAGAGGACATTTTTGAAAAAATAATTTGACTTTTTTGTTTTTTCTCACACAGAAAAAATTTTACTAAAATATAATTTTAGAATTTTGCTAGACCATTACCTCTTATTTCTTCAATTGAACGAACCGTAGGTTCTATGGCTACGCCTGATTTCTTCTCCTGTTTACTATCAGACCCACAGCTATGTTAGCAATTTTGTTTTTTGTTTCCTCTGAAAGTTTTTTTAATTCTTCAGAATCATTCTTAAGTTTACGAATAGTTTCTAGTTGTTTTAATTCGTTTTGAGACTAAACAGCATTTGATATTGCACTAGCTGTACTACCTATAGCAGCTGCTCCTTTTACAGCAGATGTAATCAAATCTTTATTATTTTTAATCAAGTTAACGATACTTCCAATACCAGAAAAGATGCCAGCCCCTTCTTTTTGAATTGTTTCTACACTGTCATAATGGTAAACAGATTTCATAGATGGTTCATGAGCAATTTTTTTATTTGAAGCAAAATGTTTAAGATTGTGTTTATAAATTATAGGCATTTTTTAGGGATAAATTTGACTTTTGGGAAAAAATATTTACGTTTATGATTAAGATTTACGTTTGTGAATGTCCAACAACTTCGTGATAACTTTATTAATTTTCCGTTGCACGTTATCTATTGCGTCAAGCAGCGTGTGATGTGCTTTAATTTCTTTTCTATTAACTTGCATTTTCTGCTGATTAATCCTCAACGCCGTTTTAAGAGCATTTAACTTAATTTTAAGAACATCTAATTGTCTTTTAACAGAATCTAACTGTTCTTTATTTTCTTTAGAGTTTTCTTGTAAATTTTTCTTTAATTCATTTTCTAAATTGATTTTAAGAGTTTTCATTTTATCAACTTTTTGATTAAGTGAGTTTACTTCATTTATTATTCTATTCATCTTTTTCATTTGTTGAGTAATTTTATAACTTAATTCATCAACACTTTTTTGGAATGTAGTTTGTAACTGCTTTAAATTTTTTTTAATTCTTTCAGGAAGTTTTTCTATTTCATCTTCTAATTGTTCTTTTAACATTTTTATCTGATGTTTATTTTTAATGACTGCAGATTTTAAATTTATAGAAAGTAATATTAAAATTTTTGATTGTTCTGAAATCTTTTTAAAAAGTTTTGCTATATCTGCTTCTAGCTCTCTATCCTTTTTATCAAGTTTTAATAATTTTTCGTTTAATGATTTGTCATTAAGTTTTAGCAACTTTAATTCATTCATCAGTGGAACCAAAACATCGTTTATATATTTTTCTTTCAAGTCATTGATTTGTGTATCAACATATTGTTTATTTGTCAACTCTGTATTTTGTTGCGGAAGAATAGAAAGATGCAATGGACCAGATAAAACGTCTCCAGTTTTCATGATATAATTTTCTATTTCTATTTCTGATTCACGATTATTCGGGATATATGCACCTCCACCAACATTTTTGTAAAATCATTTTTTTAACAATAAAAGATATATATGTCATGGAAATAAAAATTGTTTTCTCATGAAAATAAAAAATATTTTTTTCACGGATCAACAAAGACAATGAATGGACATCAGATCACGCAGATTCCTTCCATTTCTAAAGCTTCTTCAATTTTCGTCTTCGCCGTTGCCGTCGCCGTCCCCGTCGAAGTTCCTTCCATTTCTGAGGTTTCCATTTTTAAAGAAATATTTTGAATAAATATTTTGAATACAATCTTCTGGTATATTAAGACTACGTGATATTTTTTGGGCTACCTAAATTTTCATCTGCCTACATTTTCGACCTTCGGCTACGTGATATTTTTTAGATAACGTGATATTTTAAGACCATCTAAATTTTCGATTACGTGATATTTTGAGACCGCCTAAATTTTCGATTACGTGATATTTTGAGACCGCCTAAATTTTCGATTACGTGATATTTTGAGACCGCCTAAATTTTCGATTACGTGATATTTTGAGACCGCCTAAATTTTTGAAATTTTGATTTTTTTGAAAATTTGTTACTACCTAACTTTTCGCCCTTCGGCCTTCGCCCACGTGAAATTTGAAGTCTACCTAAATTTTTGAAATTTTGATTTTTTGAAAATTTTGAAAAAACCCGCAAAAGTGTGACATCCGGCGCAAGCGAAGCGTTGCGCCGGATGTCACACTATATACTACTGATTTTCGATTAGTTGCATTCAAATACATCCACTAATGTTCATATCATCTGAAAGAAGATGATCAGCTCTTTAAGACAGTCTAATTCTAAATATTGTATCTAATATTAATCATTGAATTTTCACTGGGTTTCCATTGTCCAATGAAAAAAATGTCCTCTGACCGAGGTACCTCTTCTCGAAGAATATTGATTTTTCCATCTAACGTTTTGCACCAAACGAATCCTCTAGTGTGCCAGTCTATAAATCTAT
>CAJQUW010001522.1:0-99554 GCA_907163375.1 Prostheceraeus crozeri | reverse complement strand
AGAATATTTATTTGACAGGAAAATTTTTTTATCGTCAGTATTATTTTTTTATCAGGAATACTAATTCAGTTTCATAAGATTCTTTTTCCTATGGTTTTATTAATGTTGTCGATTATGTTTTCCCGAATATAAATTTTAGAAATCTTCTACATTTACTTTTTACTTGTGAATATCCGTTGAATGTTTTCTTTTCACTAAGTCTCCCTTGTTCTTCTACAGTAATTACAGTATTTTTTACTTTTGGTTGCATAAAAATTGCTAAAATAAATCCTCCATTTCCTTATTCATTTTTCCTTGATCACAATTCTCCTCCATATGCATATCCAGCTGCGTATAAATTTATTAAAGAGATCATTGGATATATATTTGAATCAGTATCTGTATAATGAATGTATGTTTCTTTGAATCCATTAATTTCTTAAATAAAGTTTTTCTGATTCCTCTTATGAGTGAGAAAGAATGAAAGCTAACCTAAGTGTGATGGCATGGAATGACGTCTTCCAATCTTTTACAATATTAGTGTTGATGTAAATTATTCTTCTTCCATTTCTACTTTCGCTAATTATTGGTCATTCATTTAATTTTCATTTTCTTTTTCTTCATTGAGTGAAATTTTTTTTATCATTGTTATTTCTCATTCATATATCGAGATTTTATGTGGTTTTATCTTTTTGCTCAGTTTTGCCTTTATAGCGAATTCATCTATAATTTTATTAAACTTCATCACCCGACAGTATTTCTTCTGTTTTTTTTCTTTTTTCAAATTAATAAGTTTTTCAATATTAATTCTCGAATGGTGTGAAACTTGATAATTTTTTTCATAATTATTCCATCTGTAATTTGTAAGATTTTCCCCCAACATCTAACAATTTCTTGTATGTCATCAGAAGTTAAGATCATCATAATCATTATCCATTTCTAAACCTGTATTACTTTTACATGAGACATTAGTATTTTGTTTTGTAACTTTATCCTTTATTAGAAACTGTTGGAGAAAAACATTTCATTCGGTTATTGAACACAGCAACAGAGTATTATTCCAGTTTTGGTTTAAATGTTTGTGGTATTAAATTTATCTACTTTTTCAGCTATTCTTTTTGACGAATTTTATAGTTGAGTAAGCTTTCAGGGTATTCTGATTTTTCAGTCATACATAGCTGTATGGATATAAAGATGTTGCATCAAAAAGCCATTAGAAATTCATTTTTTGTGTTCAAGTAGTTTGATTTGAAAATTTTTCCTTACAAATTTCAGTTTTTTCTCCTAAATCTCGATACTGTTTTTCATTTAAATCTATTAAATTTTACTTCTTCCAGGGGACAAAGCCCACCACCAGCGTACCGAACCAAGGGATCAAAGTCCCCCCAGCGCAGCGACCCATGGGACAAAGTAACAACCCCCAGCGCAGCGACCAGGTAAATACTGCTTTTAATATTTGGTAACAAGATGCTACAAAATGGCGATATGTAATTTTCTCTGATATTTGCTCTGAAACTAATTCCACCTTTAACTAGAATTTTCTAATATAGATTTTCTAAGGCCCGATAAATCTATATTGAGAATGAATATTTATATTGTTCATTTTGTTTACGCTTTTCATCCAACCGTGTTAAATGTTAAAAGCACGAGGATGTCCAAATTTAGTAGTTATATCTTTCACCAAAACTAAATCTTGCATAACATTACTTATATTTGCAGATACAAAAAGCTAAAGAAAGATTATCGTTAACTAAATATGGTCTTCCTTTCATTTTTCATTTTTCTTTTTTACTCTTTCATTGGATGTTATAAGTCTTCCAATTTCATAATTTAATTTACACACATTCGCTAGGAATTTTAAAAATTCTCACGACGCATTGTAGATAGACTTGTTTTGTACATGTTGATTAACGTACAATCTTCATTATATATTAGTTGGAAGTTGCTAATTGTACCTGAAGGTGAATTCCTTTTTTCCATATTTGTTTTTTAAATCCTAAATAGGATTTTTTGGAATGTATCTACTAACACAATTTCAGTTTGTATAAGGAATTTTGGTAATGAAGCACGCAGTCCCAATATTCCATCTTGGAAGTTTTAACAGGCGGTTCTAGATAAATTTAAAATTAGCTTTTTATCGGAAAATAGGACTCAAAATCCTGATTGGAATTGTGAGCTTCATTAAAGTTACTCTAGAAATTAATTAAATTTTCCAAGAGTTTTAAAAAATTGATGGATCGGACATTACGTCCTCTGGGTTTTCCCCGCGATCGAACATTCATCATCTCTCAGTTCTCTGTAAATATTTTCACACAATTTTGATAAGTTTATTAAATTCTAATTTCAGTTAAATTATTATACTCCATTAATCTGTTTTTTAAGTTTTTTAATTTCATCTTCATCTTTATGATACGTTTATATTTTAATCATACTCACTCTAGCAAACGTGTTTTCAAATAATCCTTTCAATCTTTTGGTTTTTTTCGGTAAACAACATTTAAATTTATTAAAATTAATAGCACCTGACAGCATAAAGGAAATTAGGATGAGCTGTTGAACAGTCATGAGGATCGGGAAAAGTTTCGAAGATCCCAAAAATTATATGTTGTAAAACCATAGTCAATTTTTTTCTTTGTTATGATTTTATATGGCACCGCGTTTGTTAGATTTTCCATCATGTAACTGTTTTATATATGGGTTTGAAATTATTTTCTAATTTCTCTAATAGCTTTTAATTTAATGAGATTTATTAATTAAACAAATAGTGACCAATTGTTGAAGCCACTGCGTGAAAATAATTGTAATAAAAAACATAAATTATGAAACGTTTCAATTCCTCTAGGATTTAAATGACGATTGGCAGGACTAATAATATTGAACACATTCTCCAAAATATTTATTGAATTGAGAAAATTTACAGTTCTGACAAATTACATCCTGGGGTTTTTTTTTATTTTTTGTTTTGATTCCCCCCTGGATGTGGCTTTCTCTCTTATATAAAAAATTATTTAACATTTCTTTCATCATTTCTCCTTTGTTCTTCATTAAAACCTCGTAAAACATTATAATCATTTTAATAAAAACAAAAAATCTTCAGAAGGAATATAACAATATTCACCGAAATATTCTTTGATTCTATATTTCATATTAATCCCTGCCCCTCTATGCGATCTTTGTACTAACTTCATTCTCAAAATCTTCATATTTAATATATTACACCTGTAAAAATCCATTCGTTGAGCATCGCGATTTCTCATCCAGATTCGAAAACCATGTTTTCAAATGATTTTTTAATTATAGAAAGGTTCACGTAAAAATTTTGGAATTATAAAATTTTCCTGATCTTTAAATAACTTTTCCAGAGTAAATTAATAAATTTTAACCAATTTGCTAAAAGGTTTCCGCATATCATTTACTACATAAATAAAAGATTTCATTTTCATATTTAATTTCATTTCGGATTAAATAAACTTAACATAAATCATCACCAAGTTCAATCCTTAATTCTATCATCAAAAAAAGATATCAGTATATAGGGGTTTTCTAATATTCTCTTTTGTTCCACTTTTTTCTGTTTTTTAGTATTACGTCTAATACTACGCCTAGTACGTTTCCTGTTTTTTTTAATACGATTTTAAGCTACGTTTACTATGTTTAATTTGCGCATCAATTCTAGCTGGTTTGTTTCTTGATTAATTCATCAATCCTAAGAGGGTTTGTCCGAGAGACATTTCACGATTCATATTTTTTTAAAAGAAAAAATGAATTTTATACATAGAACTCCCGGTTCCGTTTTTGCATATACACAGGAATAAAGTTAATTGATGTAATGTTTCTAATTCATGTGCTGTTTAGATGTTTCTTTCTTAACCAACCACCATCAAATTATTATACGCCAAAAATTACTCGGGATAACTTCTTAAACAAAGTGGAAAGTCTTTTGTTTTTACACAAACACGGTTTGAATACCATGTTTTGTTTTAAATCTGTAACGAGCGCTAACGTATTTATGATTGATAATAAAATCTAACTTCTTTCTTCGCTATTTACAGGGATTTGTAGGATGACGATTAATCTTTTAAAACTGGTACATTGTCTTCTATCTTATAATCATTCAAACATATTGTTTTTTTATTTTTATTAACAAATAAATTTATTAAGGATAAAAATTATTGAGATCACTCCTCCTCGAAAATATCGTTTCTTTAATAACTCTTTTCACTCCTCGAAATATATTTTCTATAACTCTTTCATGAATTTTTTTATCAATATTAATTGTGATAAATCCATAATCTTTTGACCAATGCATTGTTACACTGATTAGTTTTTTGGGGGAGTTTGTTATTTTTTTTAAAAAATTCATCTTTTTATTTCTTACACATAAAATCTGCTTAACAAATCACTTAAGTTTCTTGCATTTATTTCAAATAAGTGTATAACTATATTTGCATTCTTTCTAATAACACTTTACCGTCTAATTGTAATACATACTTTTGTGTTAAATAAAAATACCATCTATCAGTTAGGGGGGGGGGTTATGTCTTTACCCTCTTGTGAAATTTAATTTCTCTGAAACTGGACTGATTTTCTATCATTTAACACTAATCATCAAAAATTACACAATGTTTCATTTGTTTTATCTAGTTTACTAGGATCTTGCATATTACCACTATCATTATTAATTGTATTTTTATATGCTTATTGTTTATTAAGATTATACTAACTGATTATTTTTTAGTTGCTTCTTCACAACCACGCCCCCAACTTATTTCTTTCTTCATCTTCAAGGATTTTTCATATTCTTTGAATAATGAAGCAATTGCAGTTTTTTTAAAGATTATTTTTCAAATCCATATTTTAAAAATTGATTTTTAATTAATAGAAATGTTTTTCCACATCCTGATCCTTCCACAAATAACTGACAAATACTTTATTAGGATTAAATTTGGATGATGATTACATTTTTAAGTTTTTTTGTTATTTAATGGAGGTAGTTCACGCATATTTTAATAAAAAAATTTATTTTTATTTTTTTTATTTTTTGTTTCTATAAGATAGAAGAAAATTAAACTTCTCTAGCTTCGCGTGGGAAGTTTATACCTCCCGAACCAAAAGATCTATCATAATCTCTTCACCTACCAAAATTTATTTCTTGTCCTTTTTCATCAGTGATTCTAATGTTTAATGTTGTTTTAATAGTTTTTCTTGTAATAGGAAAATATATTAATGTTTGTGGAAATACATTTAATCTATACACCAATGGGTACAGTAAAAGCTGGAAAATACTGAATATTAAAATTTGATAATTTAACATTTTATATATCCTCCTTCAATAATGTCACAATGTACAACAAATTGAATTTATTTCAGTTATTTTATGGGATCTTCTCACCTATAATGAATAACCTTGACTATAGGTTATTTTGTTTATTAAATCCTAATACGCTTTGACAATGATCTATCATGATTAAAATCAACTTGATGATTTTCGTCTAAAGTAAGGAAGAAAATTTATTAACTCCTGCCGGTTCAACTGCAAAATGTAATTGTTTCTTATCTTTAAATGGTATAACCTAAATGTCTTCTTTTAATTTCATTTGATATTGTTTCAACTTCGTAAGAACCAGGAAGAAAAGTTAATATTTTCCCATGATTTTGCCTTTATCAGTAGAATAATCTAAATTGTGGTTTTGGTCCAACTCACAATCTTTGATAACGTTTTGAATAGTGTTAAAATGTGTGGAGAAAACTAGTCAATGCAATTTGAATAATTTTTTATTTGTATTCCAAATGTAGAATGGGTTCTAAATTACAAGTGGTGTGATGAAGTAGTTTGTTATAAAATTTAAAAAAAAAAATTTTTATATAACGTCGTACTAAATTTTGATGAACCCAAATTCTCTGTCAAAATTTTTCTAAATGATTATTAAATTTTTGTCCTAAATCTGCTGAGATACTCCTCGAGACATTTTTAAACTAAAAAAATTAAATAAATTTTATAGATAAAAATCGTAGATAAAAATCATAGATAAAAATCATAGATAAAAATCATAAATAAAAATCAATAGAATAAACATCATAAATAAAATCATGACAGATAAAAATTAGAAACAACATATTTCAGCTACACTTTTATAATCCTCTTCATTTTTTAGAATCTTCTTTTCTAACAGTCTTTTTCAATATAGTTTGAATTTCATTGAAACTACCAAAGGAACATAATTAAAGTCCGTCTTTTATTGCCGATATTAAAATACTTAATCTATTTAGGTAATTCATTGTGGATCATCACTTGGGGTAAAAATATCTGGTTGTGTTTTCTGTTTTATGTTTTTCCAGATAAACCTTTTCCCTACTTTAACTCCCGGTTGATAATAAATTTTCTAATTGTTTATAAACGTCTAAGAGTTTATTACTGCACCAACTCTATCTAACATGCTTTATATTAATTATTATGAGAACTCATCTACAGCATAATTATTTAAATCTGCTCCTCTTAAAAGATTAAACAAAATTTCTATCTAAATTAAAAGGAGATTTATCTGGTGAAAAAATTAAACCTCGAAAAGGTTGTGGAAATATTTCTTTTTGTCCGAGATAAAATCTAGGTATTGTTTTTCCATCTATAAATGAAATAGAATGTTCAAATTGCATAGATTTTGGTAATTTCTTATTAATGTTTGATTCTAGTAATCCATAGTCATCTATCTAATATAGTTTTGTGCTCTGGATCTGTTATATCAATTTGTTTATCATTATTTGTACTTTCTTTTTCAAGAGTTTTAAATGGTTTCATAGTTTTCTCAAAATCAGTTTTTACTTGCTCGGTTTGCTGCATTTTTTCAAACATATAAGATTGAATACCAGCTTTTATCATTCTATGTTGAAGATGATTTTCTTTCATAATATTTCTTTGTTTTTTTAACTCTTCTAATTGTTTTATTCTTTTAAAATTATCAGCTCTAATTTTATCCATTTATAAAATATAATATTTGGAATTTTGTGGTAACATTGGAATACAGCAAAAACATTTTACTTACTGAACAAATTATTTTTTTATTGCTTTGTTGTTTGTCTGACATCTTTTCGTTTAAAGTTTTCCTCAGTTTTAAGTTTTTTTAATAAAGTTTTGCTTAAATTTTCGCTTAAAGTTTTTAGCTCTTCTAAAAAAAATTTTGTCATTTTCTTCATTAGAAATTTTAACCATCACTAGAAATTTTGCCAATCCTTTTTATTTTTATCATCAACTTTTTCTGTCTGGTGATTGAAATGATATTTGATTTACTTCATTAGCTATTTGATCAAATTTTTCAATCTCATCTAACGTAATAACATTAATCAATCACAACTCTTTGAAAGTAGTAATGTAGATTTAATCATAGACTTTCTTTAAATATGTAAATGCTTAGTTTTTAATGATTTCGTCGTTTCTTAGTTTATTAAAGATTTATCTAACATTTGTAACAAGTGAAAGTTTGCAAGAACACACCGTCACCTGTTTAAAGCATGTAGCAAACTATGGTATTACTAAAACAACCTGAAGATATTAACAATTGTTTTAAGCACCTAAACTTTATTGTTAAGTTTATTGCCAATTCCTTGTGTTACATTCTTAACTTTTAGACCATCTCTTTCTTAATTTATTATAATGTTCTAATCTAAGTAATCATTGTGAGGATTCCTTATCTTTCATATAACGTACTCATATCTTTGTGTATTTGCAATATCCATTTCATATGTGAATGAAGGATATTTTCTTGCGGTTCTTCATTTTCTGATGTTCCTTCCACTTTTGTTTCTTCCATTTTTAAAGAATTATTATTAGTCACATATGTTATATTTTAAAATATCCTTAAAAGATTGGATAATATTCTATGAATTTGAAATTTCAATTTTATGATTTTCGGTGTCCGGGTTTTACCATGACCTGGAACGGTTCATTGAGTTAAAGCGAGGGAAAATTGTAATTCACAAATTTTGAGATCTCTTAACTTTTATGTTTTTTCGGTGTCTGCAACGGTCTTGATTTATAAGCGGGGGTGAAAATGTGTAATTATCAATTTTAAGATTTTGAAAAATTTGAAAAATTGCGGTATTTTTTAAAAACGCTTAAATTTTCGCCCTTCGGCCTTCGGACTCGTGAAATTTGAATGTCTACCTAATTTTTGAATTTTGTAATTTGATTTTTTTGAAAAATAAATCCCGCAAAAGTGTGACTTCCCGGCGCAAGCGAAGCGAAGCGTCGCGCGGATGTCACACTTATTTATTTACTTACTCTGGTAGCGATATTAAGTAACAATGTGGTGAAAGAAATAGTTGATGAAAATATTAGACATTTATAATGACATTATAACAGTGAGGAAGGAGACGCCGAACAACATCGATGGGAGAGTATGGTAGAAGGAGAAGAACAAACAAGCAATGTAATTTGGATGATGAAGAGTTCATTTTTTATTTCATGAGAGAACACTTGATATCTATTATTAGTGAAAGCAAAAATAGGTGTATATATAAATTTGCATTCTGCAACATTTACAACTGAATGCATGTATTATTAACGAATAATTAATAACGTAACTAAAAAGGAAATGTTAACTCAATCAGAAATTGCAGGAATGTTTAACTATAATTGGGAGGGTTCAATATATAATGGAGGAAAATGAACTTTTGATTCAATAATGAAAATAATTGGAGAACTTTCAAATAGGAATATTGATCCTTATATGGACATAGATTATTTAACAACTACAATTACCTTATTTTTACATATAACAAACCTGCATGCTATGTCCGGAAGATATTCTATTAGACGATTATTTTAATGTAACTTTGCATCTTTTGATTATGTTCCTTGTGCTATAATTTCAAAAAAATATATGCATTAATCCCTTGAAGTGTCCTATGTTTGGACGTAACCGGTTCGGGATATAAAATCCTTGATTTTGAATTGTCTTCTATTGGGCTATTTTTTTGATATTTATTTGCCATTTTTGTATACTCTTTTTACATTATATATATATTTATATATTTATATACGGATTCTAGTATATGTATATTGTATACATGTATTTATTGAAAATACTCATTTCTAGTGTGTTTCCGGTCCCACGGCGACACCAGCCACTAGTTCAACCTAGTGAGAAGAGACAAAAAACTTGTGATGTGGTGGACCGGTTTAGATGATTTATTCTCTTTCTACAATTCCACAATGACGTCGCGGTACAAGGACACAAGTTGTATTTTTGTATTTTGCTGTGTGTTTTCCATTTACTTTAATTTTTTATTGTCAATATTTATATATATACTCGTTTATTTATTTATTAGGTTTTTTCATTAGGGTTGGTCCAATTTATTAAAATAAGTTTGATAAAGTCTACTCTCACCTCGCTTTTTGTGATGTTGTATAGAACTGCCGCATGTCATTTTCAGCGGCAGTCCGATTATTTATTGATCGGCCCAGCGGCCCATATGCTGATCAAACTTGCTCAAATTTTCCCCATTCTATGTATGCTCATCGAATAATACTTAACAAAGGAATTTACTGATGCATGCTTGCATGAAAAGGGTTTTACCGGTGTCCCATTTTATTTTATCCAATGCGGAATTATTATAGTCTATATCCATCTCCTTATTCGTATACATATTGATTTAATGATCAGATACGCTTTCAAATTTTGAGTAAGTCTTGTTGACCCTTGATAATGAGCCATACTTTGATATAATTAAACATGAAACAAGAAGGCAGACAGTTGTAAAAGCTTGTGAATAAAACTCAAAAAAGGTGAATTCTGAGTGTACTCTGAACTTATTTAGCAAAGCAAATAATTGCTTAGAACTATATCTGTATGATTGGCAATCTGAATTTCACACGTCTTGTGTCCTAGGTGTCTACATGTAGAATCATGGGAAAAGTCGTGAGGGTCTACTCAGTCAAGTTTCAAAAAGGAATCAATGTATCAGTTTTTGAAATAAACTGCCGCCTTCCGAGATCAGGGAATCGATGACGACGTGATTCGTTGCATGATAAATGGTTCTGACATTGGTCTTCGTTCATTGTGTGAATTGGAACTTATTCCTGAGTAGTAAGAAAACGGGCGAAACACAGAATGAAGCGCAAGATGGGTTTGGCGCCATCTCGCCTGAAGTCCCCCCCCCTCTGAGTCCGCCAGTGTCGTGAATGTGCCGTCGAGGTTCTGCTGCCGTCCCCCCCCCTCTTGGGTCCGCCAAGTGTGGTGATGGTTCTCGGGGTTTGGTCATGTGTCACGACCGCCTCTGGTGGACTTGGGGCGACCGCTAGGTTGATCGTGGAGTCGACCGTCCTATGGTTGTCTGTGGTTTTTTAAACTGTGGTTATGTTTTGGTGTTGTTAGTGTCTCGAAACGCAGGACCTGCGGATGATAGGGAAACAAACTGGAGTGTCAAGATTCGGATTCAGCGCTCGAAATTCTTTGCATCTGTATGGTGAGATTTTGAAGAAGCAATCGGAGATAAAAAATTTTCCGCTGACGTCTCCCCCCCCCCTTTGATCATAACTTTGGTTTAGTGGACGGATTTTTGTTCAGTTTCGACTTGCAATGTGGAAAGAGGATTGGAAAACAACGTAGCTCGACCGCATTTTTCGTTGCGAGTCAATCGGAGCAGCCGTTCAAAAGTTGAGCGGTTACAAGATTTTAGGTCGGAGCTCACCTGAAAAAATCCTAAGTGTCAGAGTGACTTTGTATGGGAAAAATTAAAAATTTTCCAAAGTGTGGAATTTCAGACTGGGACCTTTACAAAGTTAGTTTCTGCAAATTTCGCTGACTCCCCCCCCCTTTGATCTAACTTTGGTTCTAGTGGACGGATTTTGTGCGTTCGACTTGCTTGGAAAGAGGATGAAAACACTGCTCGACCGCATTTTCGTTGCAGAGTCAATCGGAGCATGCTCGTTTCAAAAAGTTAGAGCGGTTCATGGATTTTAGGTCGGAGCTCATCCTGAAAAAAATAATAAGTGTGTCTCAGATGTGACTTTGTATGGGAAAATTAAAAATTTTTCTCAAAAGTGTGAGAATGTTCGAGACCTGAGGGATCCATTGATTACACAAGTTCTGATTTCATTCAAATTCTCGCTGACTCCCCCCCCCCTTTGATCTAACTTTTGGTTCTAGTGGGGCGGTCGGATTTTGTTTCGTTTCGACTTGCATATTGGGAAAGAGGAATTGAAAACTCATTAGCTCGACCTGCATTTTTTCGTTGCGAGTCAAATCGGAGCAGGCCGTTCAAAAGTTAGAGCGGTTATTGATCAAGATTTTTGTATGGATTTCGTGAGCTTCAACACTGGAAAATAATCCTGAAGTGTCAGAGTGAGCTCCAGACCTAAAATCTTGTTTTACGAAAAGGGTAAGTGAAATTTTATAGACCCGATACAAAACAGAAAAAGTTAACCCGTAATGTACAAAGTAAGTAATAGTATATGTTTTTATGTTGGCATCATGTTTTGTAGCCTAAGAGGACCATGGAATTATAAAACAAATATTGATTGAAATAAAAGAATGATAGGTGTTAAATTTGAACTAATTCCAAAACCATATGGTAAATAATAAAATACGTAAAACTTTGGAATCCTCCGCTCATAATCTTTTTGAAAACGGCTGCTTCTCGAATTGGACTTTCGCAAACTCAGAAAAAATGCCGGCTTCGGCAGTGTTTATCCCTCCTTTCCAATGCAAGTCGAACGAACCAAAAAATTCTCGTCCACTAGAACCAAAGTTAGAATCAGAAGGTGGAGGGGGGGATAGGAGGTCAGCGAATAAAAAAAATTTTTGATTGAAACAAACTTTGGTTTATAAGGTCCCCAAGGGGTCGAAATTCCACACTTTGGAAAAATTTTTAATATTTTCACCTAACTCAACAGTCACTCTAGGACTACTTAGGATTTTTTCAGGTGAGCTCCGACCTAAAAATCTTGTTATACCGCTCTAACTTTTTGTATACGGTCTCTTTTATGCTCCAGATTTGGTACTTCGCAGACGGTAAAAATGCGGATCGAAGACCAGTGTTTCATTCCTCTTTCTAAATGCTGAAGTGTACGAACGAACATAAGTGTATCCGGTCCAACTAGAAACCAAAGTTAGATCTCAAAGGGGGGTGGGGGTGAGAGCCGTGTACGTCAGCGAATTTCAAAGTTTGATGAAACAAACTTTGGTAAAGGTCCCAGGTCGAAATTCCACACTTTGGAAAATTTTTAATTTTTCCCATACAAAGTCACTCTGACAATTAGGATTTTTTCAGGTGAGCTCCGACCTAAAATCTTGTATCCGCTCTAACTTTTGAACGGCTGCTCCGATTGACTCGCAACTCGTAAAAAATGCGGGTCTGAGCAGTGTTTCATCCTCTTTCACTCGCACATGCAAGTCGAACGAACAAAAAATCCGTCCCACTAGATACCAAAGTTGAGATCAAAGGGGGGGGGACGTCAGCGAATTTTGATGAAACAAACTTTGGTAAAGGTCCCAGGTCGAAATTCCACACTTTGGAAAATTTTTAATTTTTCCCATACAAAGTCACTCTGACACTTAGGATTTTTTCAGGTGAGCTCCAGGGGGGGGGACTCCTAAAATCTTAAATGGCGTCTCACATCTATACGAAAGACAGATAGGAACAAGCCGTTTCTTTCACTGAATTTGTCTCACTCTTAGCTTTCAAACGAGCTATTGCACGACAAAATCCGTCCACTAGAAGCCAAGATCGAAGCAAGCTGTCAGAGAGGGGGTGGTAGGGGGAACGTCAGCGAAATTTGATTGGAAAATGTTTTTTGAGTAATAGGTCCCAGGTCAAAATTCTGGGAAGGAAGTTTTAAATTTTTCAAAATTTTCACCACACTGGAGCTCCCACACTTAGGAATTTTTTCATCTTGTGGCATGTTACATGGTCATGTGCTGAACACATCTTCCAATACTTACCGTGGTCATTCGTGGTCTTTTATGAGGAATGGTTGAATGAGCGTGTCATATTGTAAAGAATGATGAGACAAATCGTTATGCAAACAAACCGCATGTCGCTACGATGAATACTTTCGGATGTTGGATAGAGGCCCATTTTAAGTTTTCTTCCGAGCATATATAAACCCCCCGACAACGCAAGTCTGATCACTTCATCGAAAGAACGCGTGGTATTAAGCGACGGTCGTCGCTCTGAGCTCCCGATATCGGGTTGCCAAAGGACTCTATCTTTTGAAGTAGGCAAAGCTATCTTCTTACTTCAAAGTTTGTGTGTTAATAGAGTTTGATAGTGTCTTTTACTACTGATAAAATTTTTTAAAAGTAGATTATTGAGTAGTAAAATGCGGAATTTTTTATAATAATTCTTAATTTTCAGTTTTTTCAAAGTTTTAACAGTTGTAGACTTAAGGTTTTCAAGTATGCTCGAGTTCAAATCTGCTATCAGATTTGAAATGTAACTAAGTCCTAAGGCGCTTTGAGGGGTTGGGATCCCAGCTACTGATCATCTACCTTTGACTCGGCGTTCCCTGTTACCACTTCGGGGCAGTGGACAATGATGTCTGTCAGCTGTAAAGAGCGGGTATCGGGGAAGATCTCTCACTTCCCTAGTGACCAGTACAAAGGCCTTACGGGCTGTCGAGACGGATCTAGTGCCACTCACTACCACTCAAATCTATCATTCCTCACTAAGTAGGTATAAAATCATTCTTCTTCCGTTTGCTATCAAACGTTTACGGAATTATAATTAATTGTTTTCCCCTTTTCATCTTCAGAAAAAAGGGTTAACTACAACACACGCAAAGTTGTCTCGGCTTTTAAGCTTTGCGTCTGCTCAACTAGATTTTTCGTTAGCGATGCCTTTAAGAAAGCATTCTTGTGCACTATAAGCGAATGGTTAGGAGGGCTCAATTCGATACTTTTGTAGCCAGCATCTAATTGCATCTCGCCTTGTCGAGACGCTACCTGGCACTCAGAGTGGCCATGCCAAGCAATTAGCAGGCTGCAGTCAACCAGAGTCTGAACTGAGGTAGTGCGAAGCAATAGTCTCTTCAGCTCAGAGTTTGTATAAAGCTCTGGAGACTCAGTGTGCTATCGAAGGCTGATCACGTCAGCAAAGCCTCCCTCATCTTGTGCACCAGCAAAGGCTCATCTCGCCCACCACCGATTACTAGAGCTCGCAGTCTGCTGTCGAGTCTATTCAATCACACAGCATAAGAGGCTCCATCTATCTAGCATGCCAGCAAAGGCTCTCTCTCCCACTCCGAATTGACTCTTCTCCGATGTCGAGTAAATCCTCCTCCTCCTTTCCTCTAGCGATGAGGTCGGCTACAAGTAGCAGCGACGTGAGGAAGAGGAGGGGGATAAAGGCTCGACGAAGGTTGACCTTAGTCGAGAGTGTCTACCTCTATAGCGAGGTAGAGGCTGGGTTGGGGTGAGGGACGTTGACCTCGATAGCGTGGTGCAGCCGGCTAAGTTATCAAACCAGTGGTGGGGATGCGGCTCTCAATGTCGCAACTTCATTATGGCCCACCACTGGTTGATAACTATGACAATCTGAAGAATGAGTTGGAGGTGTGTAAGAGGGACTGCTTCTTCTATATAGCTAGTTCCGAGAACCTCTCTCGAGTCACTCAGGAGCTCAAGAAGTCTCAAGTAGTATTTTTGTGAAAGAGGGGGGGCGGGGGGAGGAGGCTCGATTTCGCGAAGAGGTTCTTCGCACCCCACATCGCTTGTATGGCTAAAGAAGAGCAGCTCCTCATCGTGAGAGAGTAGTCAGGAGATGAAGGTGTTAAGAAACTGAGGGAGGAGGTGGAAGGGTATGCCGAAAGCAGTTGGGGAAGGTGGTGGCGACAAATCATGGAGCTTGCTCCAGCAAGTAATGTGTTAGCAGTTAACTCGACGATTCAAGTCGCTCATCATGTCCTCTTGTACAAGTTAGGTCATCCTCGTGTTGGGCGGGTGGGGTTTTGTGGGCGCTGGAGGTTGGCGCGGTTTGCGTTGGTGTATGTTGTGGATGGGGGGGGGCGCGTGCTCCGTGTGCGACACGTAGTATTTCGATTGTTGCGGGCCGCCTTTGTTCCTAGCGATGCACCGGGGACGTACATTTCAAGCGAGCGCATTTTTACAAGTTTCTCGGCCGCGGGTCGTTCTATCGAACTTCAATCGCGTATTGCGTGGTACGCGCAGTGGGGGGTGACGCCGGTCGCGGGCGCTCTTTCTTCGGAGCTCCTCCCTTCGGGCTTCCATTAGCAGTGTGCCCGCCGTCTAAATTGCCAGTGCGCTCCGCTGTGCGTACCTTGTCTCTCGGTCCGACTTAGCCGCCATCGCGGTTGTTGCTGCGTGGCGGTGCGATTCGATCGCGATTGTTTTGTCTCGATGTCCTTTTTCGTCGTTGCCGTACCTGCCTATCCTTCGCTTCGACCGCATTGGCTCTCGCTCCGCTTTATCGCGCGTTAATCTTGTCGCCACCGCGTATTGCCTTGACGGTGGTTTATCTTCGTTTTCGGTCTTTTTTGTCTTTCTATAGCGCTTGGTTTTGTCTTGCGCGTCGCTTTTTGGTTCGTTCGGGCTTTTTCCGTACTATTGTTGGTTCGCTTTTGCGTGCCCGACTTTTTCTTGTTCGATTTCGCGCTCGTTATCGCTTCTTATTTTCGCTCTCGCGTTTCACGCTTCTCGTGTTTTCTTTGGTCTCCTGACTTGTTTCGCTTCGCGTCTGTTCGTCTTCCTGCGCTATTTCGTCTTTCGGCGTTTCCCGTTTGGTCGATTTGGTCTTCGCTATTGCGGGCCTTCGCTTGTTTCGTCGTAGCTTTGCGCTGTGCGGATCTCGCGACTGTTCTGTTTCGAACTCTGGGTGTTGTTCGTGTCGGCTTTGACGTCTTTTTGCACGTGCATTCGGAGCGTTGTGCCGCCTCCGCTTTTCTTGTTTCTCGTTGGGTACTTTCGCCGCTTGGTCTCGTCCGCGTGCTTATCATTGTCGACGCGTTTCGGCGTGCGCGAGCACGCGTTTGTTGTCGCCTCGTTCGTCCCGTCTTGATCTGGCGTGCTCTGTCTCACTTATCGTCCGTCGTTTCGTAAGGAAGTTTCTTGTCGCGTCCTGTGTTGTGTGTTGAGCGCTTCGCGCTACTCTTCGGCGGGCTCTTTTTTCGTTAGCGCTGTTTTTCGGCCTATTCCTTTCGGTCGCTCGCCCCGCCTTCACCGCGTTGTCTCGTTATGGTTGTTTCGCACACTTTGTGTTTGCGAGTATTTCGCGCCTCGTGTCTTTCCCGGTCCCGGCGGGTTGCCGCGCATTGGATGCGTTTTGGTTTGTCTCGTTAGTTCTCTCGTATTCCGCGATGCGCGCTTGTGTTTGCGCTACTAAGTCGAAGCGGTTTTTGTTCGTCCGTGAATGCTCTTTCGCATGTGATTGTGTAGTCGGTATTTGTTCGATCTGTGTCGGTCGTTTGCTCATCGCTTTTCGTTCCGTGCTATCGTCTCGCGTTGTCGCGCGGTCTTTTCGTTCGTCGTGTGTCGTTGGTCTTGGGCGTGATGCCACGGCCTGTTTGTGTCGTCCGTCCGTTTCGGTCTGTTGTTTGACGCGCTTGTCTCGCTCGCTTCGCCTCACAGCCTTTTCGACGAAATAATCCCTTCGACGTTCGACTTTCTTCTTTGCTTTTTCGTTCGGGTCGCGTTTCGGTCGTCTTTTTACACCGGCTTCGGCTAGGTGCGTGATCATGGTACTGTTCGACGTGTCTGTCGGACTGTACCGCTTGTCTGGTTCGCGGGCTACGCTTCGCGTGGGGGCGCTGGTGCGGATGCGCGCTTGTTAGGCGTGCCGTTTCGTCGCCTTGCTTGCGGATTAAAAGCGTACGCCGCATTTGCATCGTCTTTTGGTCGTCGCGTGTATGCGCTTCTCCGCCCTCCCGCTTGCGACGCGTTTTGTTCTTGTTTTTCGCAGTTTGTGTCTGTATTCTTATGTCACGCTTGCGTTTTTGTGGCGGGCGTCTTGCCACGACTCTGGTCCGCTCCTTTCTTTGCGTTCCGTCTCTGTATCCGGTCGTCTCACGCTTTCCGGTTCTTGCGGATAACGCTTCTGTACCTCTGTCTTACGTCTGTTTGTTCCGCTTGCGCATTGGTTTCTATTCGTTGAGCCGGCCTCGTTTTTCCTTGGCCGTCAACATTCCGCTGGGTGCGCTTTCCGGTGTTGCGCGTATCTGTGGGCGATTCTACGTCGTGCGCGCGACCGCCTTCTCGTCTCACGTTCGTCTAGCCGATCGTGGGCCGGCGTCTCCGCGCCCCGTGTGGCGATTCCTTCGACTCTTTTGAGGTGCGTAACCGCGCTTCTATTTACCTTTGCGCGCAGTTGCGCTTTCGTTGGGCGCTTTTTCGCCTGTTCTCGCGTCTGCCGTACGTTCGTTTTCGTTTGCGTCTGCGGCTTTTGCTTACGTTCTTTGCGCGTCCGTGCTTCTTCGCGCGTGTGGAGTGGGTTGTTTTCGTGTCGCTCGGCTTTTTCGACTGTTGGCGTACCGTCTTGCGGGACTCGAGCTCGCCACGTTTTCTTCGCTTTGCGGGTCGTTAGCTTTCGGCGGCGGCGATTAACTAGTGTGTCGCGCTTTCGTCTTTTTACGCTTATGGTTCGAGTGTCGTTCTTTCTTCAGGCTCTGCGCGTGTTATCCCGATCTGTTTCCCGCGACTGCACGCCTCGTGGTTTTTTCGCGCTTGCGTTTTAACAGTTGTTTGCGACTTGGGCGTGACCGCGTTCGCTTCTGTCCTTAGGCGCCTCTGGGGCGTTGCGTGCTCTTCTTTTCTGGCGGTTTCTTGCGGTATGTAAGTTTTTTCGGCCGTCTTTGTCAGCCGCCAAATTGCTCTCGCTTGTCGCTTCGACGCTGTTGCGGGTTGGGCTGTTTTGTCGACATTTTCTTGGTCGCTTGGATTTCGTTGGTTGCCTCGGGTCGCTCCACTCGCCGTCCCGCGCTACGCGCGCTTCTCGTCTTTCTTTGTACGTCTTTGGCGTCTTGCTGTTGATCAGTCGCCGCTTGTTCGCGTTTCGTATGTCGAGTGCTCTTTCTTCTTTTATTAGAGTCGTACTGGGTCTGTCGGTTCGCTCGATCGGGTTCGGGTCACCTTTTGCTACCGTGACGTTTTGTGGGGCGTGCACTATTCGCCTCGCGTTTGTCGCGCGTTCTTTTCGCTTTTTTTGCGAGTTTAAGCTCCGCAGTTGCGCGGATATCGTGTTTGCGCTTCACCCTCGGACTGGTGGTGTGGTTCGTTCCGTCATTGCGTTGGCTACTCTGTCGTACACGTTCCGCTTGACTGTCATAATTTCTTTGTTTCCGTCGCGGTCCTTCGTCCTCTTCGCTTACGGTGGACTTACTCTTTCGTTCGCCGAGCGGTTTCGTGCGCGCGGTATCTCGTCGGTTTGTTGTTATCCGGTCCGCTGTTTGCGATTTCGCTGGTTTTGGTTGTCCTGTTGCTCGGTCGATCGTCTCGCATTTTGCGGATTCTTTGCGTGCTCCGTGTTGCCGACGGTTGTATAGGTTGCTGTCGGCTATTAATTGTGCGGCGCGAAGACCTGCATGTTACGCTTTCCAGCCGTCTGTGCGAGCACGACGCATTGGTGCGGATTCTGCAGCCCGCGCCTAATGACGCTCGATTTCGCTGGTTGCGAGTAGTCTTGCGCTCGCCTTGTCGCTTCTTTGCGGTGCGGAGGGGCTCTAGCCGTCCGTTCGCCTCGCGTAGTCATTTTCGGTTCGCTTTTCTACGTGCACTTATGTTCGTCGTTCGCGGCCGCTTTGCGCTCGCTTTGCGCTCTTGCGGATTAATGTGAGTTCCAGCAAAGTGCTTCGATTGCCACAATTCCTTTAGATTCTAAGAATTCAGATCATTGCGCACAAGTTTTCTCCATAATGTTGGCCCTTTCGATCATTATTAAAAAAGTAGCAGGCGTACGTTCATTTGATGATTTCACCATCGTCTTCTCACCATTCCTTACTGCATAGTGCATGCACTGAATCGAATGTTAGCCAAGACAGCAATGTGTGTTTTGGTGTGTGCGAAGTGATATCACAGCACGCAAGCATCTCTCACTGGCTCTGGTGTCCTCTGCTGACAGCTTATTGTTTGCCATTTCCAATAGCAAGGGATACACGAATTATCCATTCGAGAAGGAGGAAGTTGTCAAATTCTGTGATGTGCCATTTCGATATTAAGGTTACATGTAAGTAACCCTTCCTTTCTAGGAAACCGAAGCGCGCACATAAATCTAATTCTGTGATTCCACGAGTTAGATACCTTAAATGCCCGAACGAGTTGGAATGCTGATGAAGTGAATCATATGATGAAGCAATCTTATGCACGAATTGCGTAGAGAATTTTATTTGGACGACGTGCTATGATGATCAAGGACAGATTGTGATTGACATGTCTATGATTATGGAAAGTATTTGAATAGAAAATTTAGCTTCATCAATCGTGAAAATATCTATTCACAGATGTATAGGATAGGAGCTACTGACACTTTCTTTTTAAATTCGCGCGCAAAGGGCTTCATAGCATGGATTTGAAGATCTTGAAACGCTGAATATAGAAATCAAATTCTTAAGTGTCACAGTCAGTCGCTTTCGGTTATAGGTAAGGTTAAAGGATTGTGAAGCACTTGGCAATTTTCGTACATTTTCTTTTGCAGAATAGAAACTATTTATCAGAATGCCATGAAATTTGAAACATAATTGAGTTCAAATCACAAACTTCAATATAAAGGTTAAAGTGAGTCACATGATTCAGTATTTGATGTTTGAGAGCCTCTACAAAATTAGTAAATTTCACGTTTTGACTTAATTTTGGCGATTTTACTCATTTCATACCTGTTTTCGCAATCTGCTGTCAATTTCATTTTTAATTGATGTCTAAAGCTATTGCAACCTGGTGAATATAATAATGTAATAATAATGTGACGATATAGCCTACAGTATTTTACATTTGTTGAAATTATGGAAGCCCATTTAATCGAACGCAGTCGGTTTTTGAATGTTAACATCAATGACTGAGCAGTTGATCCAAGTCTTTGAAATTAAAATAATTAAATGTTCTAGCACCGTAAACTTTTCGGAAAAGCTGAGTTTACAATATTTGCGAAGGAGATATCGAATTGCTCCTTCCTATGTTTCCACTCCGATAGCTAGCGCGCTAGACCATGAATGTTGAGTATGCCTACGGATCATTGCGATCTCGGACAAGATAGGTGCAAGACTCCTATGAAATAGCAAAACTGTTCTATTGGCAATATTTTCGTTTTAAATCACAAAAATTAGGAAAATTATTGACAATGACTTTTTGAAAAATGACCGGTAGATTAACAGCACTTGACAGAACAAACTCGAGTCTAGGCACTAAGACCAACATTATATAGTGCACTTGTACATGTACCTACATAGGTTAAAAAAGCAAACAAGTTTCAGAAAACTATATGATTTAATCAAAGTTGCAGTTGTATACAGAACGGAAGAGTTGATAAACGAAAGATATGTCAAATTATTGATATCCTTCGCAATGTTGATAAATCGCTTTGAGTTCTGCAAAAGAGCAGACGAATTTTTTACCAATTGTAGGATTTTCTAAATGGCAATATTATGTTTGAGTAAAGATCGATCTAATTTTTTCAAAAATACCTCTGGGATGGTGAACTTCTGTCTAAAGTAGCTTAAACAATTAGTACCACTATATGCGACTGCTTCAGCATTTTGCATGTCCGACTGACACGACCACCTGAAATAGCCTCCAAAGATATCAATTCAAGCTTACTTGCATAAGCACATAGAAATTGCCTAGATGTTCTCAATTGACACTATTGAGGGAATTTTTGCCTACTTTATTAAACAGTTTAATCGCCTATATAGATGTGGGGCATGGCCTAATTTATCCCTGGTGAACCTCACAAAGTTGCAACTTAAGTTATTATAAAACATACGTTCCGTGGGGAAATATATAGACGTTCTTGTCGCAGAAATCGAAAATGTCTCGTCGGGGAAAATTATGATCGTAAAGCTCAAATATTATTATTATACCCGACAAGATTTCTTTCGATTTACCCGATTGCAGCACCTTCATAAAACGACGGCACGACCAATTTCCCCTGACACCCCGCTGGCGCCACCCTTGATGTAGGCCGCTCGCATAAAATTAATAGGCTATGTAGGCTACATGTAGGTTTAAAAGCACACATGCTGGTAGAGGCCTACATAAGAGACAATAGCGTGAAATACAATCTTCCAATACAGCCCTTTCAATCTGCAAACAATATCCGATGGCACATGCCTAGATAATAGCTATTTACTTCCATGCTCTACGATTTTTTCAGCCCGATCCAACCTCTAACGGATACAGATCGCACACCATGAATAATGGTACATGCAGAAATTAATTATAAATATGATATTGATTTTATTTAACCAACCTACGCTACATTCAGGCTATTCACAAGATTTTTCAAGATTTGTTTATTTTTCACTACAATTGAGATGCATGTGACAATGACTTTTGTGTTATCAATAATATTGAATAGATAAGGCAGGATTATCAGAGTTGATCATAAAAAAAGGACCACCTAAATTGCGGCAGACTTCAATCGATTCTCATGCCTTTCAATCGCATTTAACCTTGATAAGCTATACGCCATTCAAGAGTTTATGTTCTGAGCTTTTCAATGAACCATTGTATA
Organism: Prostheceraeus crozeri; assembly: GCA_907163375.1. NCBI lineage: Eukaryota > Metazoa > Platyhelminthes > Polycladida > Euryleptidae > Prostheceraeus > Prostheceraeus crozeri. The sequence continues at coordinate 77,906 of CAJQUW010001522.1, read as the reverse complement.
TATTTGTATCGGTCGTTGTTTAAGGTGGACAGAGGTCAAAATGTGAAAATCGCCATTTCAAGAAATCTCAAATTCTCGATGTGAAAGCATGCGAGCTTGATAATGAATCAAACACAAGGTGAAAGGGTTTTCTCTGAGCACTCTTTTGATGTATTGTTCGTCGAAATCGGTGTACTTTTAGGGAAGTTATGATGTCCCAAATTTACTGCATAATTTTCTGCTTCTGTTGATTGTTGAAAAGTTGTTTACATTTTCTGGAGCTTTCAATATTTATGGTGTCCAGACGCATGCATAGCCTGATTAAAGTGCTGACCCAGATAAGTTGCAAGCAAAATATTTATTCATTTTTGAAATCATCTGATGACTGATTCGAAGCTTGTGAAAGTATTTTTGAAGGTTGAAGTATCTAGTCTTTTGTCAGAAGGATAGTCTGAACGGCTAGTTAGCCGATAAGTAGATGTCCCAAAGACCACTGTCCACAGGTAGAAAACTAATTTTTTTCCTCTCTTGCTAGAAAAGTTGGATACGGTCCGAAAAGAAAGACAAGTTTTCGAACAGATCGGATGATTATTCGCTTGGTAAGAAGCGATCTTTCTTTGTCTTCAGCCGAGTGTTCTTCAATTCGACAGCCGAAGGTTTCTGCCGTCACTTTTCGCCTGAAAAGTGAGCATTTCAAAAGCCGTAGGAGACCATCTGGGATCGAATTGACCGCCAACCACAAGAGCTTGAGACGGAAGTGGGTGATGCAACATTGCCCACAGCGAGTTGTTCGGAGTGATGAAGCTTCTCTGTCTCAGAGGTCGCGATGACCCTTTTTTGAGTTTGAATGAAGTCAGGTGACGCAATTCCTGATCATTTGAGAATGCCTGTGAATCAAGGAGGGGGAAGATTGCTGATTTGGGATTCGAGATGGATGAAAGGCCGAACTGAACTCCATATACGAAGGGATAACATGAATTCCGATGGATATGTGGATGTTTTGCAAAGGCACATTCTTCCATTGTCCTCCCAATTGGGTGATCCTTCCTCCGACTGGATTTACATGGACGACAACGCCACTTGTCGCAGGAGTTATGTAACTAATTCATTCAAAGCTCAAACCGGCATACGAACTTTGAAATGGTCCGCTTGCTCACCAGACTTCAATCCAATTGAAAATGTCTGGAGTCTACTGAAGCGTGGTGTGAGGCGATCAATTCTTCCTGGAGATGTTCTTTCTCGAATTGAAGCTTTACTAAGGTAAGAGTGGGAGAGCTTAGATCAAGAAGTAATCAACCGCCTGATCAAAAGCATGTCTTCCGGGATTACATGAAGTTACGAAATATTAGTGACCACCAGCGAACGCACCATGGGGTTTTTTGAGGGCCAACTGGCTCGACAGAGCCTCTGAACAACAAAGAAAAATTTATTTCAAACCTTATTTTCATTCATCTGCCAAGTTTGTACCTCTAACTGACAAAATTTCATTAAATTTGACAAATTTGAGGTGGTCCACTCTTTATTATTATCATTGTATATCTAACAAGCTAATAAATACATGCATGTACATATGTGAAGTACATCATACTACAACAAGTATGCCACTTACTTTGCGAAACCGAGCTCCACGTTGCAGATCAGGTTTCTTCATTGACTATATGCAAACACTGGTTTGCATTTCAAAATTCGTTGCTAAAAATTCGAATTGAAATTGTGACACAGGCTGCTATGGACAAGTCAAATTCTATGACTTCAACACGTAAATAAATTTTCACAATTTGAAATGCGCACGCGCTTTCTCAATCAAGAAATTCTGCATGAAAAACAACACGAGATTAAACTTCTACGTCTTGATAAAGCATTGAATAAATCCATCAGACATGGTTACCATCAGATGCGAATCTCATCTTGTGATGATTATGCCGTGACTGCATTCGTGATATCAATCATTGCTGAATGTATTCAACATCATAAATACTGTGCATGTAATCGTCTCGATGACACCAAAACTCGTGATAGCGGTTTTGAATGCATTAATTTGCTGCATCGACTATCGAGTCCTAAATTACTGCATCCTGAATGCATTCACGCCTGGATTTTTGCAATCAATGCATTCACGCATCTATGATAATGCATTCAGATGAATTCGACTTCATTTGAATGCATTCGGATGCATCTCCTTTTCTTACGAGATGCGAACGGGTCTCTATGGGGACAATCTAATAAGCATAGAAGAGATGACATTCTTCCTAATTTTCAGCTTAAGTAATCTAAATTTTTATTCTTCACGCTTTCATCGATGAGCAACGCAACGTCTAACTTCATTCATGGCTCACTGTTGTGTTAGAGATGAAAAGTCTGAAAAAGTTATCCCACACCTGTGAATCCAAATGGAGTTAAGAATAGTATGGATAGGAAATATCCATTTTCTTAAATTCAAAATTTTGCACATCCTCTTATTTCTCGCTCTTATTTTAATTTCCAATACTTAGAATGATAGAATTAAAAAAATCCACTTGTATTAACACCGAATGACGACCGGAATGACATTTCCTAGCAGCAACATTTTCTGAGAAATATGAAAACATCAATAGCCGAATCTAATAACTCCTAGTCCTGACATAATGAAACATTCAGATATTATCTTTCCATTTTGAACTTCATCATTTTATTTATCTGTTTCGACTTCTGGACACGACATGAAAGTCATCGAGAAGATTCTAGAAAAACGACTGAGGAAGCTAGTGAACATAGATCAGATGCATTTCAGACGCCAGGTTCTTTGCAAGGTAAATTGAAGAGAAGTGAGGATCTGTTCCTATGTTTCGAGGATCTAGCTGGAAGATGGCACGATGGAGTATTGGAATGCCACGTACCGGCAGCAATGTCACTGTACACACTATAGCTGTCAAAATATCAGGAAGTATATTTCTCAAACAGAGAACACGGTGATGATAGATAGCATGAGAACTGTAATAATCATGAGTATATACAAACTAATGAACACGTAATGACAATGAATGATATGACATGATGGAATAACAAATGATAGGACACAGGAAGGAGAGGAATGATATTTTATTAAACTAAGAATGACATTTGGTCAATCACTGCATGAATGCATCAATCATTACATGAATGAAATGGAGATCATGAATATACGTGTATATCAATGTAAACGGCCTCGTATCATATTAAGTCTTCATTTTATTTATGGCATCCGAAAATACAATTCACTCCTAGTTAATAAATCCAATTTATTAAGAGGTCCTGAACAAAATTTTTATGAAATAACATTATGCATTTGAAACATCGCTTTTCTCGAATTACGTTTGAAAGAAATGCGGCGCGAAAAAGAAAAATCAGCATTCTGTTGATCGTTTCTATTGCCACGAGGCCTCTCGTCGACTCTCATCGGGTGTCTACAGTCGATAGGGAAACATACAAAAATGAGAAAATGGTATTTATACACTAATGAATGAATGATGATGAGTGAGTTGCTTAACGTCATGGAAGGGGAAACGTGATAGTCATTTCTTTTTGGACGCACAATACAGGCTTGAGTGACGTAATGTCCACCGCTTCCAGATAGGGTAACAATGGAGGTCGTCTTGTCCGAGCTATGACGTTGAAGAACGCAATTCTCTGGTTCGCCACATCAAACAAGCGACACTCACAAGCGTGCTTGGTCACCGCACTTGCTGGTTCAGCGCTACTGCGAGGTCGTCTGCTGCGGTCGTCCATCAACCAGGCTGGCAGATGCTCTCTCATCCTGGTCCCCAGCCACCGTTCTGTGCGTCCGATGTAACTGCTTCCGCAGTTGCATTGAAATTGGTAAATAACATCGGACACGCATTCGAGTGGCAAGGGTTCCTCGAGAGAGCGCACTGGCAGGCACTGGGTGGTGCAGAGGATCCTTGGCTCCACAGCAGGAAAAGCGAGCTTGGTCACTCTTCGGACTCGGGCCTTCACATCACTGAAGAGCTTGTCGCCTCGGAACGGGATCGTCAAGTAAGCCATCTTCTTCTCCGGGCCAAACACCGTCTCACGTTGTGGACGGATGCTGCTGTGCTTCTGAATGAAAGAAGCTGGGTAGCCATTTGACAATAACGTGTTGAGCAGCAAGCATCTTTCATCTTCGAGTTTGTCTGGAGTGCAAAGTCTATGTGCTCGTTGATATAGGTTCTTCACCAGGTTCCTCTTATAACTCATTGGAACAAAGCTAAAAAAATTCAAATATAAACCAGACCAAGTCTTTTTTCTATAAACAGAAGTGGATAATACGCTACCATTAGGATTTTTACTGATGAGAACATCAAGAAAAGGAAGAGAATTAGAGTTTTCTATCTCAACTGTGAATTTCAAGTTTCTGTGCAGAGTATTTAATTTAGAGGCAAATCGTGGAACATCATCGTGTCATCGTGCCCAACACATTGGGCACATTAAACCACTTTGGTAGAAATTTTGAAATTCAAATTGTAAGGAGATGGAATGTCACAAAAACGTCCAACAATTCCGAGATTGCTGAGCATACCCTCAACCTTTCATCCGAGTTTGATTTTGTTTCATTTGATTTAGTAAATTCAAATACATGTTCAATGTGCCCCACCCTCCCCTACGTGGTACTGATTGACGCCTCAGTCAATGGCCGAGGATGAAGCTGTCTTCTTGAAGGAAACGCTTACCATCGAAAGGCATGGAAATCAACGTTAACAAGACGAAGGTCCTTGCGGCATGCACGTTGACTCAAGCAGAGGCTGGAGAATGGGCATGAGGAGTTTGTAGACAAGGGTATGAATTCTATCAAATACAGCGTACGCGATCACTGGATTCACAAAATATGTGCTAGGGTTAAGGTTGACTTGGATTAAGTTGTGCCTCAGTTCACATTCCGAAAGTGTTCTGGACAACCTGCGGTAGAGGATCCAAATGATCTTCAAGTGATGAGCGTGGGTGATACCAGTTGAGGCTCGACTAAGTCCTTCTGTGACCTTGGTGAGGTTTTGGGTGCCGCAAGTGGATCCGACTTTGCAGTGACTTCGAGAGTAATGTGTTGATGGAGAAGGTTCCACAAACTTGGACATTGCCGGAGACAGAAAAGCCCACATTGAAAATGAGATGTCAGATGATTCTACTTGTGGCCGCAGACGAGGGACATGAAAGGCGATCAGATCAGAAAAATAGAAAGAATAGAAAATGCAATAATTGTGAGAAGCACATTTGGTGTGAGACTGATGAAGGATGTAAGATAGGAAATGAGCATGTGATGCATTTCCGATGTTTTTGAAGAAGGATGTGATGGCATGTATGGTCACATGCAAGGGAAGATACTGAATGAAGGGATTTTCTGGTTTGAGGAAAAAGAGGAGGAGACCAAGGAGAACATGGTCGCAAGTCGTCTCCGATGCTCTTCGAACTCTGAGCTTGAATCCAGGAAATGGTCTGTGATTGGTAGCAGTGGAGACGGGTCATCCGAAAGCAACAACCATCAGGCCCCTTTAAACGAGGAAAATGACGAAAATGGGTAGTAGGCAAATAAGCCGAAGATGCAGCACACAATATTGTGTAATTCTACTTGAATTTCATACCTTTTGTTAATCAATTATTACTTTGAATCACTTTATTTGTGCGTTTCTTACCTATGGTGAAAAAACAGAAAATTACTTCACAAGAGTCAGCAAGCTATTTTCTTGAAAACAACATATTAAACAACGCTTGACATGCTGCATCACATGTTTCAATGTTCAAGCTGGAGTTGCACCCTGTCCATAACAGAGATGGAACGGAAGAATTAGATGACACTTACTCGGGCTGATAATGAAAATGGACTTTCTCGAAAACGACCTCTCCTTTGCTCACATGCAGTGGTCGGGCATCGGGAACGTCGACGATGTCTCTGTTCACTTCCAAGAGTTCAAACATATTCTCCATGTCAATGAAGTTCTGTTGAATGGTGCGATAATACGTGCCGAGCCAGTTGAGCGGTCCGTACATCTGGATGATGTAAGAAGAAAAGAGGACAAAATCGCCAACGGTTAGGTTTGATGCTCCGGAACTGACGTAATAGCCACAAAGGAGCGTGCCTGCTAGGAATCCGGTATTGATGAGGACGTTCTGAGCAGAACTCAGGAGATTCAATGTCGCAACAGACATCCATTCTGCATCTATATACACGTCCAAAGCATCTCTATACTGCGACACTGCAAAAATAAAGCGTTTCCATCAGAATTCATTATAGCTGGACAACTGTCTTATTTTACAAGCCCATGGGTTTCTATTAGGTTTTCATTTATTTGCAAGAATAGGTTGGTTCCGAATAGAGGCACAGGACTTTTATCTGGAACCTTTTTAATTCTATTACCAGGTCTTATATCAATTTTAAGTACCGGCAAATCAGATAGACTTATACCTAAATATTCAATCTAAATCCGTATCATAAAAGCATCTTGAATAGAATAGAATTTTATTTTTGAAAAATGATGTCCAATGGTGGCACCAACAAGAGACATACTGGTCTTGTGTTACAAAGGAATTTCAAGAGTGTGCACGCACTCAGTATGATTCATTTCTAATACATTTTAATCATTACTTGGATATGGCCTCAGCCACACTGCGAGCTTTTCCAAGCGTTTCCGAGCAAAGGGTTTTACAGCAAATATAAAGTCATCACTGCAGCAGTTGTAGACTGCCACACTGCGAGCAGAGCAAACCAGAGCGTTTGATAACTTGCGGAGATACGTTTGCTCGTGTTTGCTTTGCTTTCAGTGTGACTGAGGCCTAATAATATTGATTACAAACAAACAAGCTTCTCTCAACAATAAATGTCCAGAAGTCAAGAACTTGATCCAAATCATAGTTTGTTCTACATCTTCTCACCTTCGAAATCCTCTCCACCGTAATATTTCACAGTCTCGAAGTTCAAGAGAGAATCCACAGCGAGTGCGTTTGTTTTATTTTCTTGCTGGTTCATTTCTCTTCGATATTTCGTTCTCCATTCTGTTATCACAATTGTGGCAACTGAAATGAACGAGAAGCATATTTATACCTAGACCTACAATGTGAACTTGATAGATTGCAAGATTCCAAATTAATATTCACAGATTCAACTCAGCTTAATCTTGGTGTACGAAGGCATTGCCGTTGAATAATCAGGACGGTTTAGGAAGTGTCATCCTTTTTCATAATTTGGCATTCGCGCTTGTTATAATTACTGATCTTGTTATACTCTAGCATATATTAGATCTGAGAACAGATATCTACATGACTGATCAAACTAATTCAATTCAAAAACTCCTGATAATCATAGACATGTCAGTCGCAATCTGTCCTTAATCATAGTTATTTACGCGACTATAGCGCATGATTGCTCATGACTTCTTAATGTTAGTATCTGGACAGGAAACTTCCTTTCAGCCGTACATCTGAGGAGCTGCATATAAACAGGGACTTTCATGTACATATCTGATTGATCTAAAGAACGCCTAAATCATAAAACATGCACTGAATTGAAGACAGGGGACATTTGTTAGGTTGATGGATGACTAACATTAAGAAGTCATTCGAACTCGTTAGATTTAAATGGGCCTTACCGTACGGGATCCCGCATTTAAAATATCTAAATTATAGAATGCAAAGAAAGAAGCAATCACGCACTAGTTGCACAAATAACTATTCTTTGAAGAATAAGTCATAGATGTTTATTCTGAAATATACATAAAACGCAAAGCGATGGCCGCAAGGGCACATACAAGCAGCGCTGATAACACGTAACATATGCATACGCAAAGTTTAACATCAATAAGAATTATATGAATTATATCTTCAACATACGGACGGCTAAGTTGAATTTTTACATGATGCAGCATTGCTGTGGCAGCCTTGAAATCTTCAAAAAAGTTAACGCACACAGCAACCATCAACACTTAAAAAATCTCAACAAAATTGATGTTTGCGACTCAACGTTCGCATCGGTGAACTTCAGTACAGAGTATTTTTTAAGGCATCTCTCCTAGGGTAACCATTTGCTTGAGAGGGCACTTAAGGACTATGTGCTCAAGTCAGCATTTCAGGAGTAAGCCTATTCTCAGAGTTACTGTCACTGGCATTTATGGTCACTTTGATGACCTTTGTTCCACGCATCCACGGTTATGACTCAAAGAGCACTGTAGGGATTAAGTTTTTATAAGTCTAAGGTTTTGTGTGAAGTCGCTAAATAAATGCAATTAAAATTATACAGTAAGAGTGTACGCTTACAAGCATGCTCGTGTATTCTTGTTTACTTTATTTGGATTTCATTTTTATGTTATAAACTACCGCATTCATTTCGCTATAAGTAAACTGGCAAATTTGGGTGTTAATGCGCTCATGTACCCTAAGTTAGCTTCTTTAATTATGAAATTGTGCTACATATCCTCTCGTAGTAATCTGACAATTTGTCTAGGGAAAATATTTTTTCGACAAAGAATGAGTTAAAATGTTCTAACAAGTTACCGGACTCGACTGTACACACTCAAAGGGTTCTTTCATAATAAGCAGCCTAGAAAAAATTTTGGAATTGACTTTCCAAGGCTGGCTTTTAATATTGTAGCACTTTATTTAAGCACTGTGAATACACAGAAAATGTGAAAATGCGTGTTTAACATGCCTTCTGGTTGATAAAATAGCAAAAAAATACAACGCAAAACGTAAAAAAGTTCCGCTTAGTGCAATAATCACCTCTGCAAGCGATAGCACGACAGCAATAATCCATAAGGCTTTCAAACTCGTTGACAAAGTGCTCTTCGTGGATTTGCCGATACAAATTAAAGGATTTCAATGTATATTCTTTATATATCGTTGTATTATAACCAAGAATTTTACTTTCAGTAATGCATGTTGCGTGTGAAATGAAAACAGCTGCGATTGTGACGAATTTTTGAATATTTTTCAAACTGCACTTTTCTGTATAAAAGTTACTGACTTTGAGACATAAGAAAACCCTTGGAAAACTCAGCTGCATGATTCCAAAATGAAAATACTTCAAACCAGGCTCCTGCCAAAATCAGATGCATGTGTATTCATTTGAAAGCTTCGGCATCATAATATACGATGCCATCTGAAGCGTCAGATCATCACATTTAAATAGAAGCTATCAATCTACCAGAGATCTTTACTTGCTGACGATTATCATTTATGGCAAGGCAACCTGTGTATGGCGATAGTAAAATTTTGCGTACCTTCCGATTAATTTGCTCTCTCCGAAATTCAGTGTCCTCATTTCTTGATGATCTAGAAAATGACCTCATGAAATGCTTGCTGATGATCTCATGAAATACTTGAAGTTGTGATCATATATCAAAGGGATCGACAAATTCTATGAGGCATGTACATGCATATCTAGGATACAACCAATACATTCAGGCATTAGAATATGAAATCTAGAATTCAAATGATAAACTACAAACTACTAGGAATTGTCGACACATGAAAAAGTAATGTCAATGCATCAATGTCAATAGGGATTGGTACAATCAGAAAACATTTCAGCTAGTTCCTCAGTTCATGAACGGCAAATTCTTATTTCAGTTCTGTGGTGAAAACCGAAACATCCCTTTCGCTGAGTTAACTTGCTCATCACTGACCGCCTGAAAACCTCTCTTGCTCACTTACTCAAAAGTTCGAATGTACTGGTCAGCATCCACTGACGTCCCAGGATCAACAGCTTCGATGGAGAACTTCTTAATCGCTGTTAAAGTCATGCCATGTTTTGCATTTTGGTATTCGGCGTATCAGCCAGGGCCTATATGTTTCACCTTGTGAGCACCAAAACCAAAAACGAAAAACTTCTTTACAATGTCTGTCTTTGTAAGTCAGTAATGTTAGTTTTCTGCAAACGAAGTTCTTTCAGTCATGAAGGTCACCATTTCAAGTCTTTGATCAAAAGCGACCGTGACAACGCCTTTCGTGGCAATTATCAGACGGTTGATTATACCATCGCTACCCACTCTGAGGAGATCAACTCAAACTTTGGCTGGAAAATGTTTCAGCTTCTAATCACTGCACATCCTCGTTACTTCCTTTGCTTTCCATTTTAAATTTTCGTTTTGTCCACCAGGAATTGTATGTCTCTCATATCAGGCAATTTTCGAAGAGCAGTGTCGCGCAGGGTCAATACATCTGGCAAAACTTCTTCTCTACGAAAGTGTGGGTGATATATAGTGGGATCATGGACTGAAGCTTATTTACCGAGCAAATTATAAATTTGTTTTGTTTCTCTAGAAATCGGTAAGTTAATCCGATAATATAATCCGACACTCTAATAGGTAAAGAAGTGTGGTTACCTAGTTTTTAATTTCCTACAGGGCAACGGAACCACTTTGAGGGGGCAAGAAAAATACCCTGACTTCAGATAAGGTCCATTAAAGCTTGGAATAGCCGACATCACTTTACAGTTGGCTAAGTCAATCTTCAAGAATCAATTTATGATTATTGACTATACTTCAAAAAAAGATTTTTGGAATAAGGTCAATGATTCAGACGTAATTCATGCTACATGCAACACTACTGGATTTTATAGTGTTTTATAATGATGATTATGATCTATGGCTTAGACATAATAAACTAAAGGAATAATTGCACCTGACCATGGTATTTTATCACAGTTCGTGCACTCGTGTCATGTTAGACGAACTCACGTACTATACCAGGAATCATTATTATGTTCCCTTCGAATAAGCGCGCAATCATCCCATGATGAAGACGCTTATTGGAGACTGACAAAAAGATTTTTCACATCCATAGACAATGAAAGCAAAATTTCAACCAAAATGATTGACACAACATGAATAAAATTACTATAATCCTAGTAGCAGCAATTTTATACAGTTATCTGAGTCAAGTTGAGTGATGATCTCGAACTTAAAAACTCCAACTTGCAGCACACCAAAGACTACTTAGTGCAAGACTGTCATTTCTTCCAATCAAGGAGATAAATGATACTACTTCTATGTTTGCGGTCTAGAAAAGACATTTTGGAACATTGATGACGGCCTCAGCCTATAACTACTGTCGACCGATAAGAGCATCAAGTATTAGAGAATAGTTTTGCTTAGGCAGCAATTCAGGTATGCGGAGTCCTATCCTTTTGATATGACTCCGAGGCTCCGACTCCGCATCCCTGAGCAGCATAATTGATAAGTGCAAAGCAAGTGAAGAATAAAAGTCAAGCCGCTTAATTCAAGAGTTCCGATGTAAAAATTGAAAGGTCTTGATGAAAAAATCTCACAATTTTTTGCAGATAATACTGCATTATCAAGTGATAATGGAAAGAATCTTTCAATTCAGCAGCAGCTTGGCTGTACATTTCACTTGCTAAGGGAACCATGTTGTATATGAAGATGCTGCAAATTGAGATCAGCATTCTGATGAGCTGCAACATCAACAACGCTTCAAATGAGAAGATGGAAAATTTAGATCCAGAGAAGTCGATCGTTGTGAATGATTTCTTTATTTGGCGATTTTGCCAAGAAAAAATCATCCAAGAACGATAACTACGCAAAATGAACTCATTATTATCTTGGAGCACCACGTTCGCAAGCGGTCTCGAGTCCGCATGGATTTTGTTCGATTATCAGCTAAAGGGTTCGACTACTACATGAAAAATTACGAAATGAATTAGTTGTTTGAATTAGGAATTTGGATTGCACTCGGCTAATCCGTGTGCTCGAGTTATGTGTGCTACATTATATCTTGCTGAGATATTTTCCATTGTATATTACTTAGGTTTTTACCGTCTTATCGGTGAAAATTTACATGATTTTATGATAAAGAGAGAAAAACAGCAGTTTGACTAAAGAAAATTCTTTGATGAATGTCATTGCGAGCATTTATCTCCAATGCAACACGAGAGCCTGGCAATCACGTGAATGAAAAAGCCCTGCTGCCTACTGAATCTCTACCAAGCTGAATAAATGTCTACCACTGAAGCCTTCTGATGATGGCCTAAGAGAAGGCCGAAATTGATAAAGTATAAAAAATTATTACCATCTTGTTTACTTGGTTTCCCAACAAAAAATTACAAAAAGCAGGATTGTTGGTCACAAACAGTTGGCTACACTTTTCTTTGCGGAAGGACATTTTGTTTACGCTCAACCATCTCAGAATGCCATCAAATTCAACAGAAATCGAACTAGTACTACCAGTTTTCATTATTGGCGCGCATGATGTTACATCGTCAGCATATTTCAGAAGAAGAATACTAGAATTATCACGGAGCAACAAGTCGGAAACAGAATAATTGAAAATCAAGGACCCCAAACTTAATCCCACTTGAAACTTTGTGAGAAATGCTCCGGTAGTCTTTCCATTCTACACACTGTGTGCGATCAGACAAATAATTTTGCATAAAAGCAGTCAGATAATTGTCAAATCGATCACGGAACACCTTATTTAGCAAGATTCGATGTGAAATTCGGTCAAAACCCTTCTCTAGATCACCAGCGCAGACATGGCATGTAATGACACATCGATGCTGAATATGCGATGTTACAAAGTCAACCAAATCCATCAAGTTTCTTTTATATCAATACTTACCGACGTACACGACCATGGTGACAAAGACAATCAAACTGAACCAAATATTGAATTTAGCCGCAAAATAGATTATTCCGATGAGTATGTCGATTATCATGGGGGCAATGCTGAACAAGAGGTAGCTGAAATAAGCAAGAGAAGAGAATAATATAAAGATTCCTCCAGAGAACATTTGGTAACAAAGTACTGACATGTAAAGCTAAATCATCTTTGATTTCATTTCATTCAACCATGATTAAACAGGAATGGAGTCATACTCCTGCCATCACCGATCATTCATTTATTCGCATCAGTCAGAATAAACCATTAAAACTCGATAATTGTTTGTCAACCCTTTCACAGTTTAGCACAGCTGTTCTCAACATTTAACGAGAATTCCACCAGAGAATAATTTCATTCTTACAGGGTAGCATCATTTAGCATTAGTAGGTGAATACTAGTAATTTTGCACTGCTTGTAGTGCGCTGTTGCACTGCTGATTATGATAAAAGAAGTCGCATAATAAAGGCGTCACATTCAACCTCTCACTCTAATTCATTAATGAAGGCTATTCCTACGTTCACGTCTTTTTGAGGTTCCTTGATGACGCACTTTATTAAGACAATTTCTTTTGTTTGTACTTGCATTCGAATACTAAATGACTAGTGCTATAATTGAGTATTTGCATTGGTTTGTTATATTGCCTTAATATATGACTTTCTAATTCGCAATAAAGACATTTCACTACTATCACAAAATCAATTTTACTCGTATAGAAATCAGAAATCTGAAACGCATATTTTTCAAAATATGGAAATACGTACAACAAGTGGAAAAGTGATAAAAGATGATCACATATCATGAATCTGAGTGACAGTATTTATATGGATGGCATAAAATGAATGATCATGAAAGCATATTCTGGTTTTCTGGAAGGAGAGGAAAAATATCAATAGTCATGCTTTAATCAGTGCAATGTTTCAAAACTTCTATCAGATAATTTCTGTAACTTATATAATAGCCCAAACATCAGAAATAATAATAATACCGTCGAGCACTGAGTCATATAATGCCTCATTACGTTCAAGTTTTGTGTGAACCTTGCCCTAAAGTGAACATGGGAAAGAAGCAGCAAATATACAAGTACTCCACGGCAATTCCAGGAAACTAGTCCTACATTCTGTTCAATCAGCCTCGAGCCACCACGCTTTGTCGGTAATGAATAAATCAGTAAGAAAAATGCTAGACGAGTTTTCAGCTCTTATTAATACTTTTCCTTAGAGGTCATATGCCTGTAATTATTGTTGCTATTCTATTTGAAAAAACCTTTGGATGGAGAATCGTAAATTTATCGCCCTCTAATAAATGCTGCACCTAAAAGACGGCCATTGTAAACGACGCGGCATTTAATAGTGTAAATGCGGTGCTAACAAACCTAACGTCTAACTCCATTTCTTTGCCTTCACAAATCATAAATATATAAATCAAATTCGCCCCCCCCAATAAATTTCGCCCCAAGATTTCTCCCATTGGTGTGAATCACTAACTTAGTATATGTAGCATTTGTCTGTCATTCAATTGAAAAAAGGATCACTATTGTCATTGTGGCGATAGGCTGCATACAAAATCAAATCTCGTCTCATGATTTCAAAGCTACAAGAGGCATTCACAATGAGGCATGACGGGTCTTGTTAGAAGATAGAACTTAATGATATTTGTTGTTGACGTAATTTAATTATATTCAATCGTCCGTGTCATGATGAAGTTACATGAATTTGATGTTGTAAGATTCATTTTACGATAAGATACATGAATGAATAATGTATAATCACTAAATTTTTCAGTAAAATAAGCAATATACACGTACTTAAATAATAAGCATTTGAATAGGCAGAAAACCTAATGGACTGCAAAAGGCGGTCAGTTTTTCAACCCTCTCTCTTGGGCGTCGGTCTATTACATGTGACGTTCTATTAGAGGGTTGCAGTCTATTTTTCAATATCTCAGAGTTGAAGAGCATTAAGAAATATCGATTCAATGAAGGCTGTATTTACGTGCACGATTTACTCAATGCCCGATATGCATTATGGAACATTTCGGCTTATGTTATGGAACACAACATGACTTGTTGTCTCTTGATTGAAACCTAAATGTGATAACAAATACATACTGTATTTGACTGACATTAAGTGAGTATTTGATAGAAATTTTTAAGACACATTTGATCGATATTCAATAAATTGATTTATAGGCATTATTGACAGAGATCAGTTAGGCCTAATTCACCCGTATGCTAGTAATAAGAGGCTGAACATTCAACAAGTTGGTATTCTATATGTATCCAGTATATTCACGCAAGATGACTATACCTATAGAGAAAAAAGATGACCACCAACACAATGCAAGCACTTAATGGTCAATTTTATAGCTATTACTGATAATGAAGTCAAAACGCATTTCGAAGACATTGTAGTGACTATCATGAAATACAGAGTGTTCGCGATCTTCTTGCGAATTTTTGTTAGTGATATTATACGATGAATGCCACTGCGCATTGAACAAAGTTGTTGGATAAATTGGCTATATGCAAGTAGGTCTGCACTCGACGACAAGGTGCACTATCAATGAATAAGTTTGGGTTTAATTCATTAGATATAAAATCAATCATATGCAATGGAGCGCACTGGTTGCTTTGCTGAACGTTAACCATGCTTTTCTAACTGCTTTATAACTTTTACTATCTGGTCTCTTCCCAGAGGTGACTGAGATTGCTTCAGTTGCCACTTTTGTGATAGCAAGGTCAGACGCAGTGAAAATTGCTCGACATCGACAGACAGCCTCTGTAGCAAGAGCATTGATTATTTGGAAAGGCTGATTATGGAAACTCCTTCCGAAGCTCCGAGAAAATGTGTGGATGATCACAAGGCGCGGAGACTTTCGGATGTCAATAGGATAAATATCGTTGTAGCTTTCGAAGATGATTCCATCAAATTGCCAAGAAGGGTTGATTAAACAAGAGTCGAATTTTCTCTGCTTCCCGAAAGCAATGTACTCATGGAAGAGTTGTCAAACATTTGAAGCAAACAGTTCTACAGCAAGCTATTTGAAACCTTAAGTTATTTCCTTTAAACATACAAGATCCTGTATTTCATCTTCAATATTAGTTATAGCAATCAGACAACATTCTCAATGGAAATGTCAACCTCACGAACTCCCACTTGATTGATACGAAACCGACGCAATCACCTTTGACAATTTGTTGCTCTGTGGTCTCATCTCACCTTTCTATTGAATAAGTTGCTAGGTAATGGAGGAAGCAGTCAATGTAGAACGGCACAAGGGCATTTTGTTGAACAAAGTACTTCCAATCAAGACACAGCTACGAAATCGAACACGGATGCACCAATAGAATGGGACAGACATAATCACTTAAGGCTCTTGAAAGATGTGAACTTCAGACATCAAAATTGAATAATGGTTGGATTGGTTGGGATAAGCCTGCTCCCCGTGTTCCAAAAAGCATAGATGTCAATACACTGTTGGACTTCTGGATAAAGAGCCAGATGCGAAATGGTGTTTCATATATACCGTACCCAAAAACATTTGCATGAATTGAGACGAGTGATAACATTATTTATTGGACAACATAAACACAGATTAAGTAACGAAGGTTTTAATCAACTATCGTCCTTAAAAACACTTTGTCATGCGCCGTGA
The DNA here is from genome assembly GCA_907163375.1 of Prostheceraeus crozeri. Lineage (NCBI taxonomy): Eukaryota > Metazoa > Platyhelminthes > Polycladida > Euryleptidae > Prostheceraeus > Prostheceraeus crozeri. The sequence continues at coordinate 61,661 of CAJQUW010001522.1, read as the reverse complement.
GCTTTGCATACACTGTGATGTAAGTCATCGCTTTATTGGTTCGAAGTAAAGATATTCAGCAGATGACTTTGACCTTTAGTTCTTTGAGCAATGCGAAAACCTATGTAATTTTGCATAATAACAACTTGTAAAAATCCTCAAGAAAATCGCGAACATTCTATATATTGTAGGAAAATTATGAAATAATGCATGCTATTGTGTAGCCTTCTATGTATAGAGGTTAATGATTCCCACAATCAGGTCGTTTTATGTAATAGATAATGCATAGATTTGAGGTCATTATTGCTATAATTACCGAGAGCCGAAGGCTCGAAGTTATTATGACAAATAATGACCGAAGAAATCTATGCATTATCTGTTATAATGCATGGCTTTTTCATAGAAGTCTGCACCAGGTTAATAATTTCCAACCAGTAATATATAGTTATGCACGAGCCCGAAGGGCGAGGCCATAGATGTTGATCGAGGAGAAAGCAAAGATGGATATCTTTGCACGAGTTGTGTAGGTAATTTTATTTTTCACCGATATCATGACCATTATGACTAATCTAATTCTATGGTGAAATAATAAGCGGGTTTTATATAATTCAATCGCATATATCCATATAGAAATCTATAATTCAACCAGTGCAATAATGAAAATATTACTGCACGCCCGTGCAGTAATCTGCTTTACAGGTAAAATAAAGTGACAGGATATCTACATTATACGCACGGTGAAAAATAAAATAATTACCTGCTTCGTGGAACTTATTAACCTGTTGACATAGAAAGCCTTGCAAAATCATGCATTATGGGATCATAATTACCTAGATATATTACTTAGATTATTTGCCTACTTTGCAACGATATAGGTGATGGTGATTAGGCGTAATTAGAAAAATCATCTACGGATTTCTGCCGTCAGGTTTGAAAAGTTCTCCAGCGGACTTGCAGTAGATTTGCTGAATGAATGTCTGTTTGTGCACCCATAAAGGGCAGCCATTTTGTTAAAAGATGCCAACTTCGATCATTGTCATTCTTTGTGCGCACTAGGTGTTTTTATAGTTTTACCGCGTGGATGATGCATGTTGAAGAACTTTTTGACAAAAGTCTCTTTGACTGCACAGCATATATTTTTTAGTGAGATAAATCAACTACATGCCACGTTCAAGTCATTATCAACCGGTGTGGAGCTAGAACGCTTTTTTGGATGATCAACTCTTGTTGCTTCTGTCGTTATTACGTAGAGTGTGATCAAACAAATAGATTGCATTCTTCTACACAATTTTGCTAGTTATCCTGTCTGTTTTTTCGACCACAACCTGTCCATCGTTTATACATATTCTATCATAACACGCCAAACATCATTGGGTTGTGTTAAAATAAATTAGCCTTCTACAATGTTGATTAGATTTTGTGAAAATTAGACAGAGCGTTATGTTGACAGCCATTCACTATTCCAAAATATGTCTAACCCCAAAATTCATGCCATTGAAAAAGGCATCAAAATTCGATATAACCACCTCGACGATGTACTGACCTTCCACTTCAAATGCGAGATGCTGGAATATAATACTTTGCACATCACTCTATCTGATGTAACGCATAACAGGAATAGGTTTGCAAAATGAAGGCTATTGAGATAAATGCACATTCAAATAGGCTGCCATTTGGTTTTGTTCATCTTCCATGAGATAAATGAAATCTTCCACTTTTTTGTTCACCGACAGACTATTGCTATTATGCAGCTTGTGAACTGACACATCCCTATCGAGGTGCTACTTAAAATTGCATGCTCTCTATCTCTAGAAATTTGAATCTCAATAATCATGTAAAATCTACCATAGTATGGTGACCTGTCAAGTTTCATAATGAAAAAATGCTAATCAAACATTTGTGAAATATCAAGATATAGACTTCAAGATATCCAAGTTTAGAGGTAATTATGAGCGATATCCGTCTACAGAGGTAATTATGGAAATTATTAGCCTCTTCTGAAACATGTCTATAGCATGCATTATAACAGATAATGAATGATTTATTTCGGTCATATAGAACTTATTAACCTCAGGCCTAGCGGCCTTTTTATCTTGTCCGTTTTTGGATGCTGAATAAAGTTATTATTATTATTATCATAATGACCTCAAAATCATCTTTTATCTATTACATAACAGCAGCTATATCGATGAATCGAAATCTGTGACATGCCAGAAGTTTATCAGACTGTGTATAGCTTTTTTTAAAAGGAATATATTTATTGGGAATAATAAACAAAAACAAAGTGTTCTAGTAATATAGGCTAAAAAGTCATTTACAAAATGCAGAAAAAAGTCTGGTAAGCAAATCTAAGAATAAAAAACCTATAAAACTTGTTGGCCTAATGACGACCGTGAAATTAATGCCCGCGCATTAGCTTTCACGAACGTTATGCTAAGGCTAGTCTGTGACTGTGAATAGCTATGTCATAGACTTCTATAACTAACAATATCCTTCAAAAGAATCGTTTATTTTTCCTTCGTCTTTGTTACTTTTATCATTAATTCTTCTGATTTATTCTCTTTATCTATTTTATTAACGTAAAACTTTACTGTCACCTATTTGTTAGTAGTGTCTATGATCGTCCATTTTCTATGTGTCATCAAAGCTTATAGCGCTATGTCCAGGACGTGATCAAGCATGTGACTGTTATGACATTGAACCTATGCACAGAGCTGTATTTATCTTTTAGCGTTGGACATCATTCACTTGTTGTACATACCCAGAGAACAAGCGTGGTCATATGAAAGCACTCGAAGCTTTGATTTTAAAATTACAAATTCAATAAATTTGCAATTATGGATGAATTTAACAAAAGGAATATATTCATGAGTAAGGGTCCTGCATGACTTGAAATGCAGAATTGCACTGACGTATTTAAAAATTCTTTTTAAACTCCCATTTTCAATGCGTCCAACGTCAATGTGTCAAAGATCAGTATTTCTATTGAAAACATTCATGAGATTCCGGAGGCACGCCATTTCCCGAAAATCCTACATGACATCTTACTTTTGCCTATGAACTACTTACTCTAAGCCCGATACGAACTACAACGAATCTGATTAGCAAATTTGATGACCATGACACATACCCAGTAATTATCTTAAAAGCGTTTATGTCATAGAAAACGCTTGATATTAAATGCTATCTTTCAGCTCACAGGCGCAAAACACATCCAAAAGCAGAGAAATGCAATGGCTTGTCTACATTATTATCCTCTTAACAAGATTTAATTAATATTCACTACATCTGAGACGCATGCGGCAACTATCATAGTATTATTCCCATTTTACTCTCAAACACAGGTCTGATGTAGAACAGTTTACCTGAGAAGACCGTTGATACTGTTGGTTCCTCGATCCATAATTCGCAATACTTCTCCTGTCTTTTTGGATAGATGCCATTTGAGAGAAAGAGCATGGAGATGAGAGAAGAGTCTCAAAGAGACGGATTTGGTTGTGTATTGTGTCACACGTATCCACAGGAACGATCGGAGGCAGTTAAGAAGGCCGGAGCCACCAATACCTTGCAGGGAGCGGAGAAGTACCCATACTAGGATGAGATCCCAACGGAACGCGAGGTGCAACACAGCGCGCAGGACGGCATGAATAGATACCTCATGAAGAAGAGCAGGGCGAGTAGGAACGGCAGCAGTGAGAGTGCCGTTCACTGGCGCAGCTGCCGTCGGAGTGAGTGAATCAACGATGTATTTGTTGTAAATTGGCTGTAGAACGTTTACAGCACGGCCTAAAAAGTGAATGAAGATCGCGGAATTTAAAGAAGTGCTACATCAAGGACTTATAACGATGACACATTTATCTCCCAATTTAGGCTACAGATTGACCGAGCCCTGTTGGAAGTAGTTTTTGATACATAAATGTCATCCACATGTTTGTACATGTGGAGAGGTCATGGATCCTTTTGATGTGCGCGGCTTAAGATGCAAGCAAAGTACTGGAAACGAAACTTAATCACGATTATAAAGTAAGGGATTGTAACAGTCCACTATTTACTGAAAACGTGCTTGCAACACTGCAACCAATGAATGAGAACATTAAGTTACTAAGCTGAAAATTACAGCCACGATTAACAATGCAATAACGATGATAAAAATCAAATGCAATTCAAAATCTATTCAACTATTTTACAGAAATGAGAGTTGCCATTCAGACCTAGGGTTTGATTCAATATAGGAGTTTTGTTATTAATCAACAAAGCTTCTACAATACGAACTTCAAATTCGCTACGTCCATTGTATTAAACCGAAAAACAATTGTTATTGCCAGTTTCCACATCTGTTCAGATGTCTGCTTACAGCTGAATTACCACGTATATGTACTTTTATTCTTTGATCTAATCCGTATTTTTTGTCCCAAGTACAGGGTATCAGGATCAACCCGACATACATTCAAAATTATGTACAACGCATGATCGCATCAGCTTACTAGTTTTATCTTTCAGACCAAAGTACTGTCCTATTTTACATGAGTTGAATATTCTTTTTACATCATGGTCAAATTTCCTAAATAATTTGCTAAGTTCGCGATGAAGAATTGGATAGATATTTCGCCTATCAAAAGCTTGGTGTCTTGTCTTCCCATTCATTCATCTTTGTCGTCTTTTGAGCATTACTACATTTAATTCCAATCCAAGGACTTGCTTTAATAGCGAATTGATGATGTCAATGGAATACGAATTGCTTATTAAAATTATTGTGATGTTTTTTTTGCTATGTCAAAAGGTTTCCAGCTTGAACGTACCCGAGAAATCTTTTTACCATAGAGTAAGTATATATAAGTATAGTGTCGACTCAAAAAAGTATCTGTATACAGTGAAAATTTTTGTACGAAAGGATTCAGTTCCTTGCGGAGATAACGTTCCCGTGGTCCAAAAAATTATTTGAGCAGTTTTAAAAAAGTCAAAATTTTGCCAATTTATATACTACCGAGATGACGTCCCGATATAAGTAGTATGAAACAAGTTGGATATCAAAAGGAATGGATATTTGATAAATAAGCATCATAAGTAAGCGGAAGTTATGCTGATTATCAAGGGAATTTCAAGAGCCGTATTATAAAGGAAGTCTTCATGAAAAAGTCGCGATATTATTCGGGCTTTCTTGGCAGAAATTTCAAGTTTTATTTCAATTTTCATCGGCATGATTTTATGATTCACTAAATTCATGTTTCATTTCTTGATGTGGACCCATCTACATCTTTTTAAGTTAATTGAAACCATTGTCTTTGATTATGTTATTTTGCTCTACTTGGCAGGTTCCTTGTGATATGATCACGATTAAGAAGATGCACTCTTGAAGTTGAACATGAAAGCAGCAACCCATCGAATTGCTTATTTATCAAACATTGCCTCTCCAAGGTTGTCAAGACACACATGATCTGCAAAATACAATCATTCATTCTGCACTGCTATCATGATCAGTCAATTCCGTGGTAATTTCTTCAAAACTTCAAAAATTTGCATAACTCACATTTGGTAGCAATACCCAACCGTATTCACCTCGAGTTCATTTAATAAAATCGAAAGTGTATACACATTGGGGATTTAATAAATGCGGAGTAAACAGTCTACCTAATATACTTACTCTATGCTTTTTATCCTACATACATTATACGCACTATGGAGCATTCCTATCACAACGGCAGGTTTCTATTGGATAGGGCCGGGTATCATCAGTATTCACTTTTAGGCCTGTGCACTTTTAGGCCTCTCCGAAAGATCGATGTGGCTTTCACATAATGATGCACTGCATACCTTATGGCTACTGCGGATCTACGCGTCTGCCTGGATCCTCTTCTTATCAGAAAAAATCAAATAGTACACATGAAAATCCAATGGGAGGAAGATTGAAGTTTCAGGTAAAAATCGGATTGCCTATGTTTCCTAAGGTGAGGAAAACTAGGTCTACAGTCACGATTCCGGCATGAAATCATGTAATGAATATAAGAATATCTGGCAAGACAATCAAATATGCCTATGTGCGTTTTGCTGAAATGAGAATTTAGCTGAATTTTCAATTCAATAATCTCTTGACTGCAAATCAAAATCTGGGATAATAATAAGAGAATGCTATAATGTTCGAGAGAAAATTATCCCTAGGATAGAATATCAAATTTGCTGATAAAGCGGAGTTTAGAAAATTGAACATTTTTCCTCGGGTGGACTCAGCAATCCGAAGTCAAAGTCTGTAGCACTCCGAATCCGGGAGGACCTGGATTTGTATGACTACGACCTCGTATCCCTGGTTTTTTAAGCACTTCATAAATAACCTCTCTTAAAACCGTTAAAATTTGTAAGTGATTAATCCAATGTCAATGAATTTCAGCAGAGTGGCTGATTTTTTTGCTTTCATCAATCAAATGATATTGCTGAGGGAAAACTGCATCATTCTCTTACAATCATAGTGAACAACTTTTGTTCAAAATTCTAACAATATAACAGAGCTACGAACCGAAAGCTGACATTTTCACAGAGTGATCTCATATGTTAATTATCTCATGCTGTTCTGACGTTTGGATTAAAAATTCGGGAGATAAGAATCATGTCTCCTCGAAAGCTAAAAATTGTCCCGTACTTACCACCCTTCGGTCAATTGTGTTGCTTCAACAGAGTAGATAAGGTGCCTCATCACAGAACTGTGAAAGAGTCCTTTTTATGACTTCTTAGATAGATAGCACATAGACATTATCGACAGGTCTTTCGCATCATTCCATTTCATGTTGTAGAGAGAAATGTAAAGAAAAAATTGAAAACAATGGAATTTAGTACAGACTTTCAATGAAGAAGAGATCACTGTGTGGTGTCAGGGATATGCACACGTCACCAACACGTTGAAGAATGAACAAACCAATTTCCTTGAATTCAAATAAATGAATAATGTGCAGCATTTAACTTACTAGCGTGTGTTCTAAAAGTTGTAGTCTTACATTCTTCCAAACAAAATATTCCACACGTTTGTGAATGTACATGCAAGTCTATCTGAAATGTTGTGACAGAGCAACACACAAGGTCATACATGTAGCTAACATAAATCCTTACATTCAAAATAGGGGAAGGGAGCGTCAATTTGTAAATACGAAGTAATTAATGGTCCGGATTCCTTCAGGGGCCAATTTCGTGAGGTACTTGTAAATTGCGAATTGTGTACCATCAGCCATTTGTCTAAAATTGATTTCATGAATGCCGCTTATGTGTTACGTGTGCCGACTTTATATTGTCCTTTGACAATATACGTTTTTTGACTTTATACGTGTCCCGAGATGGGCTTTATATTTTTTAGAATCAAAATATTCATCAATTCATGAAACTCAGTTACACTGTCGCAATAACCTAACACTGGTGCTATTTTAATGTCGCATTTTCTTTTGCGCGGAACATTCAATCATAAAGTGATAACAAATTTCGTTTCTACTTTTGAATTATTACATAGCTCACAGAGACGCTCTTCATACTTCAATCTAATATTATAACTTCCTGCAACCATATCTAATTTAAGATTTTTTGTTCTAAATTTCAGGATGATATTGATATTGCTGTAGTAAATATCAAAGTCTAGATATGTTTTCATATCGTTTGACATAACAATTTCGCTTCTAAATATAGGCTAACCTATAAAAAGAAAATATGGAAAACTTGCTTTTTTAATTTTTCAGAAGGGAGAAATCATGGGTAGGTCGCCACACTTGGAACTGTGACATTTTGATATTCGAGATTTGTCATACATCGTTGGGCGTAAGCGTCACATTTCGTCAGAAGCTGATGGAAACATATGGTCAAATTTTGATATGCGCTGTTGTGCAGAAAATTGGCAGTTTTCAATTTTACCTTCTTTGCTGAATAGTTTTTGAAAAGCTGAGCATATGACGCAACATTCATACTATACATCAAACGGGGTTATAATGGGACAAAATCGAAAAGCTTTCAATTCATTAATAATTATTAATTTTTATCATTTCCGTGGTTTCCGACAAAATTGTCATTGAAGGTGACAATTATGATTTTTTCTTTTCTTGGATTCATTCTGATCGCATTCATGAATACATACAATAACCACGTATTCGGTATAACTTTAACAATATGTATGTATAATTTCGTACAGAAAAGAAGCACTTTTTATTCATTCTTCAGTGAAGAAATGTCATTGAATTTTATTACAGTTGCTGTAGTTATTTTGTTTTGCATTCAGAATAGTGGTAAATGCATGCGCGTGTATTATAGGAACTACAACTTCGCAGAGACTCTTAATTTCTGGACATGACCATCGAAAAACACATGGCCACATAGGATGGATGTTACAATGGGGCCATCAGGTTCAAAGTCAACTTCGAACAAGCGATTATATAACAACACCATTTGTCTGGCGGAAGTTCAAGTTGCCTTTGGGAGCAAGGAGAGAACATTAAAGAACGAAGGTGCAGTAGAAAGGACTACAATAAAACGGAGTGTAATTCTGTGAATATAAATACTTCTTCGCTATTTCAATCAAAGTAAACACTCCTCTGTGATTTTAAGGTCCATCAATTTTTGTCATACTACCGAAAAAACATCACCTCAATTTTTTGGTTACGTGAATTTGTCACATTTTGTTACACTAACAATGAAAAATATTCATTTTGTCATATTATTTTGAGATGAAAAAAAATATCACATATTGTCACATCGGCCCATTCCTGAGAACTTATAATGAAATTAGACAGATGGATAGGTTCTTTGGCTTGTGAAGGTCTGAGGACAAAGACAGAAGTGATGAAGTGCACGTCCTCCTTCTCAACAGCTGTCTAGAATGGAAGCAGATGGAAAAGGAGGTTAGTTGGCAGACCTCGGAAAACCTGGACCTCAATCTGTGTCGGAGGACATCTTACTGAACCTCAATCCTTCGCTCGCTAATGATCGAGTTAAATGGAGACGCAGAATGAGGGGACAATCGTGTAACCCCGTCGGACGGCCTCAGGAGACGCAAAGACGGAGTGAGTGAGCAGACTTCACTCTTCTGGGACGTCAGACATCTTGAAATAAGTGAGGAGGAAATCTCTTTGAGTAGTCTTTTTAGCTCTTCTATTGCAGAGTCTTTAAATAATCATCTTACCGGCTCCAAGAATCATCAAACAAAGAATAACGCGCAACTGAAGACCGTATTTCCCTTTAGGCCATACATATGGGGCCATCATCTTGATTCTCCTACATGCATTATTCCATGTTGATTGTGATTGCCCGCTGCTGCTGCTGCTTTCCAGCTCCCCTCCACTCTCTTGAAGAAGTGTGTACCATTGACGATAGTTAGGTAGACCAGGCGATTTGAAGCCAATCACGAAGATGTAGAAGACAGCAATGTAACGAAGCAGCCATAGAACAAACTCAATTTGATCCGAGGTTCTGTGAAATTAAAGGAATAAAGTTCAGTTGGTCAAGGGTAAGACTGAATTAAGCTTGTATAATATATAATGAGGTTTATATATAATTGACAAAAATAATTGACGTCAGATCATTATCAAACTTCCATGGAAATATGTGCGCATCGTAGAACTCGAACTCACGACCTATTTCTCTGACCACTGCAGAGTGATCGAATTGTTTAAAGCTTGGTTACTTTGTTTGAAAGAGGCCTTGACTAGTCATTTTCAGTTTTGCAGTTGGAAAGAGTCAGGAATATTTTATTATGTCATTATTATTGTTCTTATATACATGTGCGAAAGTCTTCGACTGCTATCCGGCAATCATCTTCAGGTACAAAAGAATATGTAATAATAACATCATAAAATACTCCTGACTCTTTCTAACTAAAAAACGTGTTTACTTTCTTTATTGCACTTATCACATTTACAATATCTTTATCCAAAAGATAAAAACCTCACTGATGTCCCAACCAGGACTCGACAAAGTTGCGGTGAAACGCGATTTATCCTTTCCACAGCTGTCTGACACCACAAAAATATCCGCATAGTAAGCATACGAATCTATTGATGGGAATCTTTATGGCTGATTTGCATTTAAGATGCGACATTGCTTATAAATCGGTCTGCAATCGGCTTAAAAACAGGACCGAACCTGCATCAAATCGACCAGAAGTTTGACTTATTTCGGCCGGTCAGCTTCTTTAACCGGCTCGAAAATCTCAGCCGGTTTCTACTTCTCGACCAGTGTACTAGTCACTGTATCACGGGATCATTTCAAAAATTCCTAAAAATCATCTCAATTATTCGGATCACTCACACTGAAAAGAACTCACCCTCGCAATCGCCACCACCACACGGGAGAGTTGAGTGAAGCAAATGGGAGATTCTCACAAACAAAGGCTAAAGTCCAGAAGGAAAGAAGGACTAGACCATGCCCGTGACTTGGAATACTCGGCAGTATTCTGGTCCGCTCCACCATAAGAATCACCAGAGAAAAAATCCACGCAACGCTTTTCCCCAAAAGGTTCAATAGTTGGAACCCGGAAGTACGTTTTGAATATAAGATCTGCATTTAAAAAATATATGTCACTGTCATTTAATAAAGCATACTTTTACAACCTACCTGTGCTTGTAGAAAAAATCTGACAATAAGCAGGATGATTAAAAAGACAGCTGTACAGAACTGTAATCGGAAAAATATTGATTTTGGTCGTAAGCGACGGTCCAATGGTGTTGCATAACGACGATAGAAGATCATCTGAGCGGTGCCGAATATCAACATGAGTCCAAGCAATGCGCCTGTCGAGACTGTATCAATGAAGCAATGCGTCAGTCCTTCTGCCACCCATGGCGTGACCAGGGATTCATTTCCCGGGCAATATCGCATTATGAGATCTGGAAGAAAAATTCATTTGCTGTAAATACGATGTGAGCGGCCTATAGGAACACTGCAAGTTTGGAACAACAATCGATCTGCACATTTGGGATGGATCATTAATTGAGACCATGGAAATCCTACCTTTCGCTTTGTTTAAGTCAGTGAGACTTGAATGGACAACAGCTGTTTGTTGACGGTAACTTCAGCCGCTCGGTTATGCGCCGATTGCTAGATCTTTAGAAGAGTATTATCACTGAAACATGCAACAGTTGTAGATTCTTGCCGCAAGGCGATCTATTGTAAGTTAATTTATCAAAATGCTTTTTTTAATACTTTCCTTAGGAAAAATTGTTATGGCCGTTAATATTTGCGAAGTGGACTGATAAGATGACGGTAACTTCTTCTTGTAAACCGCTGGAAGCCGCTATGGTTTAGGTACCGTTGTCATGACAACTCATGTCCATGACGCTCTATTGTTTTCAATGTCCCTGTCCATTCTAGTCCTTCATTACAACAGTGTCGGATTTCTAGGATTTAGACGGTCGGAAAATCTATCCTTTCACTCTACATATGTACCCAGGTTGGATCTGGAGTAAATCTAGGGGCATTCCTGATTCCTAAAGTGAGGCTGACACGTGATCTTGGGAAACACCACAAGAGTAGAGATTGAAAATTGATCGCAACAGATTATGCAGTGCATGTACAGCAGGCGCGCAAATAGCGCAATCAAGTACGCAAACATCTATTATAGTGGGTTTGATAGCAAACTCAGCTCTTCTCAAATTCTAACGTACATCACGTGTATATAACATGCAATGTACATATCATTGCTATGAATGGGTCGTATATGAATGTACATATAAATGGGTCGTAGCTCAGTTTGGTAGACCACAGATCTAGTTAACCTTGGTCGTAGGTTCCAATCCTACCAGCCGCGGATCTTTTGCATGGCAATTTGATCTAACGTTTATTTAATTTCATTGTTGTTAAATGCTAATTTCCATTTGGTCTACGTGCGCTGTACAATGCTATCAAACATCACATGTTTATACACCAGCCTCACTGAAACTTAGTGCAATATCAACATGCCACCTAAAAGTAGCTATGCAGAAGATTGTGAAAATTGAGATTCAGGAGTAGGTTGTAGACAATTTCAATTTATTTAAGTTCATTTATTATACAAATGCAGGATACATGGGCCTACATTTATGTTCTTGTGTCACTTTCTTGTCCTTTCAATTTTTAACTTGCATCCCACAAGTCACATTTAAATTGTTGATACCCTTGTACGGGAGGGTGCTCATAGTAACGAGGGGAAAGAAAAAACTCCTTTTATGAATGGCTTGTAAAAAAACAAGATGAAGCTCTTTACACGGCAAACGTTTCGCATTTTAGCATTAAATTACTTTGAGTACTAGTGATTTTAACTTCATTACCCAAGCCTGCTAGCAATAAGCTCTATAATAATAGCAATTGACATACAGCAATTTGTAGCTTTCATTTCTAATGAGCAGCAATTATTGATAAACTACACATGCTCTAGCGATTGCGATTCCTTAGCTTGCTTACGTCAGCTCAAGACGCAAGCAAGTGCAATATTTTATTGAGCAACTCAATGTAATCTCCATTTCCATGGAACTGAGCTGACGTACAATATAGCAAAGCTCTGTTTTCTATATGAAAACGTTTATCTGCAAATTTATTGATATCTACTATGCTGTACACGGCTATAATGATAAAGCTGTTCGAAGCAGCGTACTACAAATAATTGTAAGCTTAGAAAGAAGTTTAGTGATGGGCTTAATTTTCAATCAGCTATGTGCGCCTCAATTGATCCAAAATTGTTTCTGTCCTAAACACTGTGTCAGGCACATTTTTCAACAAAAATAACGTGGTCTCAAAAAGAAGAATATTACTTAAAAATGTATATCGACCCAAAAAAACGAGACCAAAAAAATACTGCTTTTAAACAAATTAGACGCATGTGACACAAGATTCTATGAGCAATTTGACACATTTTATAGAAGTGATCAAAGCCACATTTTCAACTTGGACATATTATATTTTAGATAAGAGTAGCTGCCCACTTATTCATGTTAAAAATACTATTTGCGCATTTGTCTCGTAAATTTTAAAACAAATTATTCAATGTGCGTCTGCATCACGCGAGCTTTACCACCAAGCATGCAAAGTAAAACAAAGTACATGAGGAATGTAAAAAACTCACATCAACATTCATATAACATATATATTAAAAAATTGAAATTACAATAGAAGCGACTGACAAGAAATCAGAAGATGTGCAAAAGTTTCTTCAACAGAATAAGAGGAATGATATGAAGCAACATATTGTTTTAGAGTTCATTAAAGTTCATTTAAAAAGAGCTATTGTCCATAGAAATGCTGTAACAAACACCTAAATACATGTCTCATCCTCAGTTGCGAATTTTTGAACATTTGCTATCAATATGAATTAGACAGATGAATTCTCAAACTTCGATCAGAACTCTCATCAAAGAATACTCGCGCAGCATGTCAACAGTGATCACCAAATATAGATTTCAACACTGCCGAAGGTGTCATGATGAATTATTGCTAACTAGGACCGGCGCTGTGGCCTTGTGGTAGAGTGTTCGCTCTGCGTTCGGGAGATCTTAGTTCAAACCTATGACTAGATTCTGGGTCAAACCTATGACTTTTAAAATAGGTACGCTCTGCATTCTCGCCAAACACTCAGCACAGAAAGAATGAGAGTGGATAAATAACAACTCGGCCACATGGAAGAAAGGCTCCGTGCCAAATGTGCCTCCGAGTATAAACAAGGTTCATTTTCATTTATTGTTCAGCATGGTAATATAAAACTTGAACTTGAACTTGAGCTTGGACTGATCTTTTTGTTATTATTTTGACGATTCTTCTTCAAACATTTTCCTCAAATCGTCTACTTCGAAACTGCTTTTCTCCTCCGGACCAAGAACGTCTAGGACGGTTTGATAAAGAGGACAAGGTCCTAAATAACCGTTGTGACCAATTTCACGTAGTTTAGACACGTAGTTTGAGGGTAAATTGGATTGAACGGCTCCGCGTAGAATAACGTCTAAATAGTATGGAGATGGCGCTCCGAAGACACAGTCTTTCGTGCCTTGATAAGTCCGACAGAGTAAATGTTCTCCAGTGGCTGTCTGAAAAAGTAAGGAACAGAGTTCAAGTCAGAAAGAGAACATGAATTACTTATTAATAAAACAAATAATTTGAAATATTTCACTAACTGCTTGAATTTTTTGTTGAATCTATGACACGATTAATCGATATTTGATAATCTGTTGAGTGTTCCGCCGATTATTCAGCTTTAATTATCATTATCAGCATATTCTCAATCGGAATCAAGAGCTCAAATAATACCTTTGTGGTAAATAGGAATCTTTCAAGAATGGATTGAAATTTATAGACAATATAATTCGTAAAAAGATTGTCAAATAAAAATTAATAATTAGTAACTGTCATTTGTGCAATAGCATTCTGAAGTCACGTGAAGCAATTTAGCCCGAAGTCAGATACTCTATGTAGACCACCTTATAAACAGACCTGAAGAAACATGTCAACACCTTCTTAGTACGTATATTACTCGCATAGAGTTTGACTATCAGCATATTATTTACAAGAATGACGGTTTATTCTATAACTCACCAATACGTTGACTTCCAGAGGATGGTAGAGACCTTCGTGTACATCTTCTTGATCATCTAAAGAGGGGATATCCCTTTGATCCAAACTCCATATAGTACCATACACCTCATGATCTTTCATTTCCGTTATAGTTGCTGAACAACCAAACCAACTATAGTCAAGCTCATTTGATCTCTTAAAGAATCGCAGCGAGTAGTCTTTGAGGACGCCCACAGCAACATATTCGGCTGATGAACTTTTTATCCGAATCCGTTGTTGCAGAAGATTACTACCGAAACCAAAATAGAAAAAGCGATCTCTACCATTTGCCATCTGAGGTACGTAGCGTGAAAATATATAAATTGTGTGTACAGACCTGAAAATTAAAAGTTACCGATATCAAAATTTTGATATACCATAATCTATATTTGGAATATTTATATACCGCAAACCTTATTTGAAAATGCCTTAGCTTGCGTCGATCTTACAAAAGCAAATCAAATCAAAGTTTTATTTATCAAATATATGTATGCTGGAAGTTTTTAGTCAAAATGCAGTCAAATATCTTGCACAGTGAGAAAAAACTGTCGAAAAGTAAGGATGTGAGCAACTTATTAATTACAATCACAAAAATTAATTGTCAGATGTAAATGTCATCAAGCAGATCTTTATTTTGTACCAAAAGGGCGCTAACTAATAATCAATGACAATCAATTGTCTGCCTAAATTGAAACAATAGGGGAGCTTGCACACATGTGTTTTACATGGCTACATCTGGTGAAAAAGTAAAAATTTATCCGCTTGCAAAAGAGTCCTTCGGTTTCTTGCTAATTGAAGAAAAGATTTTGTATTCTTCCTCTCAGTTGCGGCTGATCAGAGGAAGAGTTTAGGTAGCACATTGAAAAACATGTACCCTAGGGTGTCTCTCGAATAACGAATTTTACCCATCAAATATCTTGCATTATGTCTAAAACGAACTCATGTAAACCATCTTTGAAAATTTTGAAGATTTATAGGTAGCTCACGGACTTTAAAAAATCAATTTTCTAGAAAATCTGACATTTTTGGTGGTTTTCGAAATATTTTTTTTCTTGAAAAATACAGACACCTTGTAAGTACTTGAGGAGAAACTTGATGAAATACCTTATCTCATGCTCAAAATTACATGGTCATCGGCTGATTCTATTAGGAGAGTAAAGTTCCTAAAAATCCGATGAAATGTAGCTCTACTCATTATGACATATTAATTTTTCTAGAGAGTGAAGACAATGTCAATAATGAATGACATTGACGAGTTTCGACTACGACTCCGTCACTTTAGTACAACAGCAGCTTTGACAGCATAAAAAAGAAGCAAATATATCTTCCCATTACCTATTGATTAATTGAACTGTAATGTAAAAGTGCCGTTAACAACTACATTGTGGTTGCCACACTCATTTAATATTCAAGTCATTTTAGTATGATGTCTTTAGTAAGTTCACGCATCACAACAACTTAAAAAAGTTTTTCTGCTTTTGTCTTTTGCTTCACAGCATTTTGCATCGCTTCTTTCCAAAAACCTGACATGTTGACTGAGGTTGGCAGCGTCAAACGCTGCCTGATGTATGAAATAAAGTGCCTGTAATGTAGATAAGAGGTTATTCGTAAGTTTACTTAACTTTATGATTATACAACATTCTACTTATATTTGAATGGCAGCAACTTAAATTACAAGTATTTTCGACTTTTACATTCAAGACTACTTTTGCATTTGTAAACAAACAGACGACTCAAACAAGACATACGTAAACAGTAGGATTACTGAAACACATGTCTTAATCTGCTCTCGCTCCATACTCTTCAATTTCTCAGATCTCAATTACAGTTTGAAATCACTGCTCATTTAAAGGCATGCTTGTATAAAACACATCGAAAACAAATTAAAAGGCTTATGAAAATAGTATTGTAACCGCAATTTTAAAAACACGACTAAAAGCAAGGCTTCGCAGTCAAGTTTACAAGCATAACAGAGTGTAAAGCTCATTTTCAAAAGAGCGGTTTAGAAGTCAACTTTGAAAACAATATTTTGAACCAATATACAAAGGTTTAAAATCATGTTCAAGATATTGTTTCCAACAAGACACAAAAACTGTAAAACAAACTGTAAAAAAATTTTGCAAAAACTGCATTTTGCCGTGTGCAGCAATTCAATTGATATAAAAAACCTCATGTCATCTATCAAAGTACATGTACAACAGGTGGTAATCATAAATACTACATGTATACCATGTACATGTATAACGTACATGTAAATCGTACATGTTTAACATGTGATGCAACTAAATGTGTAATTATAGTATTTCCATTTCCCGGAAAAGCCCTTTACCGTCTGGCAGGTGAAGCAGAGACAATTGACTATATCATCTGATTTCAATGATTCAATACCAAAATCATCGATGAAAGTGGTAGTCTTACCAAATCAGAAACATATTATTTATGGAAAGTGCATATTTCGTGAACGAGTATTAGAAAATTTAAAGGACCGGAAAATTCCAAAACCACGCGATCAATCAATGCTACACGAAAACCCAAGCATTTTTTTCGAGCGATCAACGTTGTGTTGCATGGTGTCGATTGTATGATTCTCTTGAAATTTTGACTTTGGGAAAATGAAATCTGGAGACTGTTTGTGTCAGTATAGAAGGATACTGCCTCATCATGCATCTAAAACTAACATATCCCTACTTTTCGAGTCTCTGAAAATCCAGGAATGCCCTTTCTGCGATTTTGTCTCGCCATATTTTACACGGAAACTGAAGCCTGCTGATAATCCTTGATATTGGATGAAGTGGCGGCTACAAAAGTTCGTTTTCATTTTCCAACTGAAGGTGCGCCTCAATACTGAATGATTCTATCTAACATTCTGTGACAGAGGATCGTGATTATTTTTTATCTTTTGCAATCAATCTCTTAAGCGCAATTGGCAGATGTTTGTTCGCATGGCCTCAGGATTGTACGGACGAAAGCTCAGCTATGCTGAGGCGAGTTTTCAACAGACGTACTCGACTCCTCCAAAACCGAAGTGAGATGTTTTTATCCACTCTAATGCGAAGAAATACTAGGCTTGCATGTACATTTGCTTGAAAATTATTTTTGCACTACAGCATGGAGATGAAATAGTCAGTCAGCTATTGTGATGTCACTGGTGACATATCAATGTACACATGAATGTTACAATAAAACATGTAGCGCAATGTGAATTCGCAATCTTAAATTAAATTAATGTTATGAAATACTAAGCATGTTTTCTGATTAGCCTTGATTAGGATAGCAAACATAACGAGGCGTAGGTCTACATGACAAATTACTTGTATGCAATCATTGTATCAGCCCATACATAAATCAGTTGTAAATTAAATGCATGAAAAACATAAGAATCCGACTTAGCTGCATATTGAATATATTTATGAGAAACTTTGAGAAAACAAATGCGAAGACTTCACAAAATTCTTATGAAAATTCAGGGATTTTAAAGAAATGAAAATGGAAATTGGAACTAGCCTTTCTACAGACAAATTCATAATGTTTCTCTACTAACTTGCATCTCTTTACAACAATCAAAATTTGTATGTCACATCGAACGAGAAACGTTAGAAAAGTGAAGAACCTGGCAATGACATGCCAGTATGTTGGAGCTTTGCATGAGTTTCTGTGCTTGAACGTCGCCTTCAACTTGATAGCACGTTGCATCTTGTAGCCATATGCATTTTAATACTGTATTCCGACAGATAACCGACTAATTGGATTGAAGCAATTGATGATATGAAACCGTCTCATGAAGTCTCAAGAAGGAAATTCTTCGATCTCTGGCCTGTGTGAAGGTTTTATAGAGCAAAATGATGATTGTTTCAAATTCACACATGTTTGGAACACCTAAATGATAAAAAAGAAAACGCATGCGCTTCGATGTGCTACTTGCGAAATTAACGGATAACCAAGATCATTTGTAGAATAGTAATATGTCCTCAGAGGCCGCGCTTTGCACTGCAAGGACTCATCAGAACGGCGCGGAATGGCCAATATTAGCTTAACATACCTAGAAAGGCTGAACAAGCTGAAGGACTCCACAATAGGCTGCTCTGAGTTTACTTATCATAGCTTTGCCGTATGTCTGTCATAGATATTGCAGAGTGCCACTTCAGCTGACATAGAAAAGAAAGATTTTCTTAAGTAAAGCAAAGAATGATCAATTTGTAGAGTTTGTGAGTATTGACTGCTACCACTGCTTCTTTTCACTTCTAAGTAGTTGATTCCTCTATCAAATACTGCAATTAGTGTGTTCTTAATAGTGGTAGAAGCACTCATTGCATACCCTCGTAACCGAAATAGGTTTTAAGCCTATCGCTGGTTCTAGAAAGTAATAGAATTAGCAAAGAAGCTGAAGTTAACTACACATATGCGGTGAAGCACGTACGTATAGTGAATCGATACAATTAGGGCACATGTAGGTAATATTTTACATGAGGGGATTAATTAAGAAAAATGAATGTTCAAATATTTTTTAGTATCATCGAAATCTTTGATGTATAAATCAATAAATAAATATCATATTATTGATCGTCGGAAACTTATTCTGAAGAATATGCACGACAGCATCGAGCTGAGAGTTGCATCATAGAATATAAGATCTAAATTGAGTAATTCAATAATCCAACATTTTCAGTGAGCGTTATTAAGGATTGATTGAATACAAATTTTGTAATGAGCGAAAGTTTGCGTATAACAGTGCATGTAAGCACGGAATTAATGCACCTTCCGTATATAAAGCCACATTGTTATGTACGGTAACTCATATTTTCTCATTTCGATATACATGTAGTTCTATTGAACACATATTTCTTGCGCATTTGATAGTAATTGATGACATACTACAGGATTTATTGATTTCTGGGACATCAGTAGCACTTCCTGATAGAGATGGTGTGTTGCATCATTTCAGACGGCACCATACAATTCTTCACATTCGTTAGTCAAGTGGCACAGCGGTCTAGTGCTTGGGCTAGCGATCTTTCGGTCCAGGGTCGAGCCCCGAGAGTGTCATTGGAAGTCGCAGGAAGGGCATCCGGACTAAAAGTACTACAACGCTACAGACAAAAGTATGACTATGTCAGCACCGTCCAAGACCCCAGTATGGGAGAATAGTGACGTTAAAGCTTCATTTTTTTGTTTTGTTATTCAAGTGGTACAGCTGCACCAGATAGAGATGTTTTCAAAGAAGTCCTGTATAGACGGTGACGCAGTTCATCCATCTAATCAAGTCAGCCACGGTGTAGTTCAGCAATTCAAAAATCTATCAGCACAAAACGATAAGTGCAAAAGGCGGAAAAAATCGGTGAGACTTCAATAACCAACTGCTAAATTCTTACTGAAATAATATATTAAGCAAGTTGGTCTTTTTCTCCAATTTTTATGTTCCTATGATGTTCACTCGTTCTCATAGCTACTGCAGAGCGCAATTGAAGTATGCTCACTCCAATCGTGGCATCAGCTTTTACCAACTCAGTTTATTTTATGACATTAAAGAGCAGTTTGAAAATTGAATTCCAATTTTCATTGAAAATTGATTTCTGAAAATCTATTGAAAATTGATTGTGGATGGCTTTAATCAGCTATCGCATGAAAACGTCTAAAGACATTTTTGAGAGTTAGTCTGATTGCATTTGAAATAGTTGATCCGTTCTCAATACAACACAAAGAGATCTTTGAAAGCAGGCTTACATGCAAATTAGAAATAGTCTGCTGGAACCTCGGATCATTTAAATGAACAAGTGTGTCGAAAATATTTTGAGTTTTAATAATTTGTCTATGTAGCACTTGGGATCCAATATTTGTAGCATAAAGCTGACACTACTACTTATGAATATATTGTGAGTAGTGTTCACATGTAATGGCTAGTATCCCTATAGCAACTACATAGATGAATTTGTAGATGAATGAAAATTTTTATCACAACTTCATATATACTTTGTTGATGGTGTATAAGTAAGCTGAATTGCTTATGCCTGATTTTACAAGAACTAAGCTTTAAAGTAAAAGCAAAATGCTTGATGACCAAATTTGATATAAAATTAAAATTGGATATCAGAAATTCGTAGAAAATGAGCCTCACAATCATCTAGGTCGTCTATTACAATGTTTGAATAATCAAAAAATATGTAAGGGGAGGTCTCGAGTACCCACCAGTCAAAATCCGGTCAAAACAGTAATTACATGTCGCACCCGGACTCACAATTGGTCGCTACAGATTCCTCTGTCCGCAACCCTGGACCGAGCACAGCTAAATCTATTACCATATCAGAGCTCTCAGTAAACAAAAGTACATGTACTGCATGAGAAAGGCAAGAACTCGCACTGATAATTACACGTATATAATTCATTTAGAAAGGGAATTTACAAAAGATCAATTATCAAAAGATATGCAAAAATTTATATTTTAACAAAGAGCAACAATGTTCTTATAAGTATTGCAACAAAACACCTCAATTATTGAGAGGATCAATTGCAATTAACAATCTCGATTTTTTTCATCAGTGAACACTGTCAACGATCATTAGCTAATTAGTATGCATAACAGGTCTCCAACATCTAAAAGATGCATGAAATCACAAACCCTTTAAAAACATGTCATGTTGAGCTGCGTTAAAATCTACAATGTTGAACTATTGATATAATGGAACGAATCATCCAATCATTTCGACGATGCTTCAAACAATTCCCTCAAATCTTCAACTTCAAAATTGTTTCCCTTTTCCTGAGTCAGAATGTCTAGATCGGTTTGATAAAGTTCACAAGTTCTCAAAATAGCTGTTATGACTAAATTCGACGTAGTTTAGACACGTAGTGTGAGGGTAAAATGGATTGAACAGCTCCACATGTAATTCTCAAACTTCGATCAAAGCTCTCATTAAAGAATACTCGTATAGCATGTCAACGATGATCACCAAATATGGACATCAATCATGATGAATTATTGCTCAGCATAGACTGATATTTTTGTTATTATTTCGACGATTCTTCTTCAAACATTTTCTTCAAATCGTCTACTTCGAAGTTGTTTTTCTCCTCCGGACCAAGAACGTCTAGGACGGTTTGATAAAGAGGACAAGGTCCTAAGTAACCGTTGTGACCAATTCCACGTAGTTTAGACACGTAGTGTGAGGGTAAATTGGATTGAACGGCTCCGCGTAGAATAACGTCTAAATAGTAAGGAGATGGCGCTCCGAAGTTACAGTCTTCCGTGCCTTGATAAGTCCGACAGAGTAATTGTTCTCCAGTGGCTGTCTGAAACAATAAAAAACAGTGCTTACGTAATCCAAACATACTGAGTGTTTGACAAGTTCGATACTATATTCTGTTGCTCATAAATGCAGATTGTAGAAGCTAAATGCAAATAACTTTTCAACTGAAACAGACGGATATTTCTGATGGCTACTCAAAATGATTGCCATCAATCACAACGCAGTTCCTCCACCGCCTCATCAAGTAATCAATTCCATGCTTGCACATGATAATACATTCGCTATGAGCCACGAAGATTGTCTCTTCAAAAGTTTTGAAGCGTCGATCTTGAGGGTTGCATGTCAACCACGGAAACCAATATACATGTAAGTTACATGATAAATGTCACAGTCCTATGCCTCGATGAAAAGTTGCAAATCATCACGTTTAGCGTAGAACACTGCACTGCACTGCCAGGCGATTTGATCGTTTTCGTCGGATAGTTATTGTTCATGATGAAAGAGGCTTCGTAGCCTCTGCTCACGGTCACGCTACAAGTTGCTGTGTGATCAATCAGCAGTCAACGTACGTCAAGGAACACGATGTACATGATTTTGGTTTGGAGTGACACACCTAACTGTTTTGGTAGGACGTGGTGAATTCGCACTTGTCAATTTTGCCGACAGACACTTTGATTGGGGCGTAAAGGTTAGCGTTCAGGTCTCATCTCCAGCAACAATGAGATGAAGAAATCAATCGCTTTCACACTTGAAACGTCGCAGTTGGAATGCACGAAGTCCGCTTTCTTACTGTTGATCAGTGAAAACATAGGACACCACTTGTAAGCGATTTCAAGCGAGCTTGAGGAGACAGTTTCTCAAAACGTCATCAACACTGAATATGATGATCTCAATCGTTGAGGCAGCTGCTTACGAGATGACGATCTCTTCATCAAATAAACGAGCATGATGTGATCTTCATTGCTTGCAGTCTTGAGACCTCAGGAGCGCAGAGAATCCTGAACGTCATGGCTTCCTCTGCAGACATTGTGTCACTTGCGGACAATGGACAACTCCTCCAAGCCCCCTTAATAAGCCGGGAGCTGCCAACATTTTCTCCCTAAATTCGAGCACAGAAGACTTGTTATCACGGAAATGTAGATCTTGAATCGGTGAACCCGAAAATCGAATTCTTAAATGTCGCAACCAGTCTCGTTCGGTCAGGGGTCAAGTTAAAAAATACAAAAAGTCACACATTTCTTACTAAAGTCATGCACAGGCATAAGAATTGCAGATTTTAGTCCATAACGCATTTAAGAACGCTCTTTTATCTGGCTGTCGACGGATTTTCCCTAGCAACGACTAAAACGCGTCTATATTTGTTACTTTTGAAGCTAGCCTCGCTAAACTTTGTAAACATGTGGATGATGTGCTTTAACATCCCAGACAATCAATTGAACACTTGTCCTGTTTATGACATAGACATCGACGCTCAAAGTTGGCAATTTTATTTCCGAAAATTGCGAAAATCGTAAACTTTGAAGCTGAATACCCAAAAAGGCCCACCTCAAACTTCAATGAAATTTTTATAGCATCATTAATACATGCATGCCAGATAAGTGACAAGAGATTGGCATATTTTTTTACTTCCTTTGGGAGATAGGGACAAAAAACGACATTTTTCAAAATTTTACTTTTTTCTTGTTACTTGTAAATCAATGATCCACGAATGATCATTCTAAGCGCCTATTTCATACCTGTTCTGCTACATTGAGTGAAAATATATCATTTCACACTAATTGACTTCTTCATGATTCGATCTGTTGGATTGAATTGTGTATAAGAATCGTAAAACATAACTGTTCATTTTCCTTTAATTGTAGGCATACATGACCGACAGCAACTCCTTTAACGGATTACATTCCTCTTGTATTCGTATTGTTCTCAAAGAACGACGACTGACTTCCTTTGAGTGATATATAAAATCCGAGATAATTCCATGGAAATGCTACAACTGTGTCTGTCTCAGCTTGGGAGCTCAATTCTTATTGTGAAAGAATAAAGTATTTTCCGTTTCAGATCTTCTGCAACGGAGTCATGTCAATGACTCGCTTTCTAATGACCTCCACTTGATTTAGCGATGGTTATCACAGTTAAGAAACTATAGAAATGGATGAAATTGAAGGTATAAGATGGTAGTTTACGAATATCATACAGGCCTATAAGTTTATAAGATAGCAGTCTGTTAATATCACATAGGCTTTCGTGCATTTCTCCGTTGACAGGCGGATGTGTAATATAGAAATCATCAATCACCAAGTATCAAAGGATTCACAGGATGTTGAAATGAAACAGTGAATTTGGAATTTGAATTCTTTTTCTGATGTACATCTATGTACAACTTTTCTCCCTTCAGACGATTGGCTCCCAGACGATAAGCAGATAACACTTTTCCGAGGGCGTCGCTTTCTTAGAGAGAGTGCACCTTATCGATAGACAAACATCATTTTTTTGCAAACCTACTTGCGCACTCTTTCGATCCATGCCGGATTTGAAGTTCGAAGGCACACATCTAAGTCAATATATTTATCATATTTTGGTTCCATTACATCGGATAAATATACATCTCTTCTGATATTGAACAATGTTGTGACTGGAAACAGAAAGATGACAAGTTATGCGTCACCGCATCTCGTCACATCTTGTCTAGCCTGAAGTAAGTAAACTTTTGAGAGTGATATGAATGACTCATTGAATAGACATACGCGAAATCTTATCTGTGATCAGCAGCATGGATTCACTCTTACAAAGTCTACTCCGGCCAACTACTTGCTTTAAGAAGACTTCATCTCTACAACCTTTGATGAGAACTCTCAGATCCATGGCATCTACGCTGACTTCCACAAAGGAACTGATTCTGTAGTTCATGAATATCTACTAATAAAGCTAAAGCATCAATTTTGTACTAAAGGTAAGAATCCAAAATGGCTTCGCAGTCATCTTTTGTCATCTTTTGTCTTGAATGGAATCGAATCTCATTGGATCCTCAGCCATTTGGTGTTCTGCAAGAGTAGTCTGTATGTTAATGACCTTCTTCTCTTAACGCACTAGAATGATATAACATGATGTTCAAGGCAATCCCATGAGAACAGTCACTGCCTCATATTTCCTGATGATTTGAAAAGCATTTGAAGAATATGATCTTACGCACAACGACTAGAAACTACAGTGATGATCATAAAAAATGGAGCGATTGCAGATACAAACTTGGCAGATAAATGAAAATAAGGGTTGAAATAAAATTTTCTTTGTTGTTCAGTGGTTCTGTAGAGCCAGTTGGCCTTTAAAAGCGCCCATGGTAGTTCGCTGGTGGTCACCAATATTTCAATATCTTGTAACCTCACCAGAAAGTTCAACCACCTGTCGAATCCGGGAAGGCATGCTTTTGATCAGGCGGTTGATTACTTCTTGATCTAAACTCTCAAACTCTTGCTTTGCAAAGCTTCAATTCGAGAAAGAACATCTCCAGGAAGAATTGATCGCCTCACACCACGCTTCAGTAGACTCCAGACATTTTCAATTGGATTGAGGTCTGGTGAGCAAGCGGACCATTTCAAAGTTCGCATGCCGGCTTGAGCTTTGAATGAATTAGTTACATAACTTCTGCGACAAGTGGCGTTGTCGTCCATGTAAATCCAGTCGGAGGAAGGATCACCCAATTGGGAGGACAATGGAAGAATGTACCTTTGCAAAACATCCACATATCATGTCATCCCTTCGGATGTGGAGTTCAGTTAGGCCTTTCATCCATATTGAAGCCCAAATCAGCAATCCTCCCCCTCCTTGATTCACAGGCATTGTCAAATGATCAGGAATTGCGTCACCTGACTTCATCCAAATTCTCAAACGGCCATCGCAACCTCTGAGACAGACAGAAGCTTCATCACTTCAAACAGCTCTATTCCATTGAGAATTCCCATTGGCAATGTTGCATCGCCCACTTCAGCCTCAAGCCACTTCAGCACTTCAAGCTCATGTGGTTAATGTCAATTCGATTCCTGATGGTCTCTTACGGCTTTTGAAGTGTTTACTTTTCAGACGACGTCTCACCGTCATGGCAGAAATCGTCGGCTGCGGAAGTGAACTCAACTAGGCTTGAGACAAAGAAGGATCGTTTTTTACCAAGGGAATAATCATCCGATCTGTTCGAAAACTTTTCTTTCTTTTCGGACCGTATCCCACTTTTCTACTCGTAGCAAGGGAGAAAAAAATTAGTTTTCTACCTGTAGACAGTGGTCTTTGGGACGCCTACTTTTCGGCTAACTGGCCGTTCGGACTGTCATTCTAAAGAAAGAGCAGAAACTTCGCCCTTCAAAAACACTTTCACAAGCTTCGAATCAGTCATTATGACATAAGATGAATTCAAAAATGAATGAAAATTTTGTTTGCAACTTATCTGGGTCAACACTTTGATCTGGCTATGCAGACGTCTAGACACCATAGATACTGAAAGCTTAAAAATGACCTTGTCAGCGCCAGAAAATGGAAACAACTTTTCAACAATCAACAAAGACAGAAAATTATGCACTGAATTTAGGACATCATGACATCTAAAAGTATTTCCGATTTTGATGAGCAATGCATCAAAAGAATGCTCAGAGAAAGCCCTTTCAACCTGTATCTGATTCACTATCATGCTCACGTGCTCCATATTGAAAATTTGAGATTTCTTGTTGTGTCGATTTTCACATTTTGACCTCTGTCCACCGTAAACAATGACCATATATGGCAAATATATAATGGTTCATTGAAAAGCAGAGAACATAAAACTTGTGGCTTATCAATGTAAAATGAGATCGAAAGGCATGAGAATCGATTGAAGTTTGACACAATTTAGGTAGCCCGTTTTTTATGATCAACATTGTATTACCGAATCTAAGCAAGCGTTAGTCAGCAAAGGTTCATAAAATCAGAAACTGAATGATCCACTACAACATTCGATTGGTGATTTTCCTTGGTGGACTCTTTTTTGTAATTTTGTCATATGACGTCAGGTGTCAAAAAATGCATTTAGGATACTTGTCTTTGAGAAAAGAGTAACTAAGAGCTTCAATGATGCAAATCCTTCAAAAGTGCTGCATGACACAAGGTTGGACCTCGGGTTTTGGGTTGACCTTGGGTAAGTGATATAAAACGGGTTTTCTATTAATGCTGAATATATACAGATCAAGTTACAAAAATTAATATTTTGATTTGAATCTTCGGAGAGCTACAGGATAAGAGCATAAAGTTCTCATAATTTTATCAAATTTCCACTGGATTCACAGAATATTTCAAAAATGAAATACTTGTGATTATTAGCTATTTCATTCTAGGCTTGACAATACCGCGCATTGAAAGTTCATACATAATCAGGGTTGGCAAAAATCCAAAAACCCCAAAAATCCAATTCTGGGTTTTTGGGAATTTTTGACCCCGAGGTCCGATACTTAAGAAAACGCAAGTTTTGAAAGGGAGTTGACATTCCATGTTTTGCTACGATGTTAGATAATGAGTTATTGTTATCAATATAATAACACGTGCATTCAATTGTCATAATTGTTGCTATTGTAGTTATTAATATTATCATCATTATTATTATTAATATCATCACTATAAAGAGGCAGGCCTATATTATAAGTCAACCTTTCAATTTGAGAATTGATGACCCTGATGTCCAGGGTGCGATTTGTGCTGTTCTTGTTCATGTGTAATTTGAGAAAGTCAATAAACGACGAAACCGGTCATCGCTACTAGAGAGTGTTTTTCGTGGTTGACTACTGAAAGGGCGAGCGATACTTTGTCAGGCATCTCCTGACCCATAATGATAAGTCAAGTCTATAAAGGAGGTATGTTATAAATCGACCTTTCAATTTGAGAATTTATGACCCCGATATTCAGGGAAGCGTAGGAGATATTGTAAAGAGGACATTCTGTAGATCTATTTAGATATGAGGTTAGATAATGAGTTATAATTATTGTATCATCATGCATGTAATTATTCATATTAATGTTTATTAAAAGGAGGGCCTGATTATTTATCATACACATCGCTCGACATTCCTTCTATTTCGCGTAAATGTTGTGCAACGTAGCTACATGTTGCTTAACTGCTGTTATGTGCTCATTGCGTCATATAATATATTGCCTACATGTCATGTACATGAGTAGGAAGTAAAAAGATAAGATTATTTTGTTGAAAAACAATGGTTTCTAAAAAACAAAACGAAAACAAGAAACTCGTATTCCCATACGTCTCGACTGATTATATGTGAGAGAAATCAGAGGAACCATGTTATTCTAAGTTTCAGTTTCAAAACATTATTTATATGATCAAGCATTTTAAACCGAATCAAACAAAATGAAGCATCCTATCTTCACATTCTATTTATGGCCTCGGACTGCGCTTAAGCATTATAACTCTAATCTTATTTTCATGAAAATGTCAAGTCAATGATGATTCTGACTTAGTATTTCTGATTCTTTAAACCAAAGCCTCGTGACACTTTTTCTCACGCAGTGTGCGGTCCGGTCGCCTGGTCCCCTGGAATATCCTACATTGCGAAGCAGAAACGTATTAGGTTGCCACCCTTACCGGTACATACTTTATTTTAGTGATCCATACTTTATTTCATGTATATGAGAAAACTACTCTTGATCAAATACACCAATGCATTTCCTCACATTGTAATATAATTATTAATCAATAACCAGTGACATTTGAGCACTCTGTTGGCAAAATAATATGCCTCAAAATTAGTGTCGAGAAATCCACAGAAATCTAGTTCCGTCATGGACCAAAAACCCCAAAAACCCACCTCAAAAAACCCATTACCCAGTGGGTTTTTTACCAACCCTGTACATAATGCATCTATTGTAAGCTTACATGTATTTTGTTGCATTTGTGCATATTGAATTTTTATATGTTCCGTATATTTTACATCTTCGCACCCTGAACATTCTGCGATAGCCGACATTTATCCAAAAATAAATTCATTCCGATTTCGCATTCTAAATATGTTTAACCATGCACTTACTGCGCAGCTATAGTATCTATCAAGTTTGCTTATATTTCTGAATGGTAAAATGAAAACAATCGCTTTGCTATGAGCAATGTGTAACTCAATCATAATTAAATCAAAGATCTTCAATTAGTCAGCATATCAGTGAAGGTTAAATGAAAAGAAAACTTTATGACGTAATACATGTATTTAGGCTACTAATTACAACTATTGCAATAATAAATCGTTTCCTACTAATACCAAACTTCTCATAGGCCCAATAGGAAATTTGGCCCATAGAAGAATCTTTATGTCAGCACAATATACAGGGAATGCACTTCGTTTACTTGATTTCATTCATTTATTTAAACTTGGGCCCAACCTTGCATGACAGTTACAATGTGTGCTTTTATGCAATTATCATTGTTCACACGTATGGCTGCCTAACTATAAGGTAAATGGTCAGTTGGTCACTGATCACGACAGTTAAACATATACAATACCATTCTATAAAATACGTCTGTATTCGAACAGATCTGATGCATACCAGTGTCTCCCATGTTTACGTGCATCAATTCTAGTCCGGTTCCCTACCTCGAAAAGAGGCGTGAGCTTTCCGACATCTTATCGTTTTACAAAATAAATAGTAAGTATAATGTAATTATTTTTCCTCCACTATACGATAACATGATCAGAATTTTTATCCACAGAAACATTGTTTTGGCCAACACATCATGACATTGGCTTCTTTGGCGATAACATGATAACAAGCATCAGGTGCTCATTGGCAGGGTTGCCAAACTCGTCCAGAAAAAAATCCGGACGCTCTAATGTGATATCATCAGAGCAAATATAAACATTAATTGCCTTCTATACTTAACTGTGAATGGAAAATTATCATTATGCGTAAGATTGTCATCAATATCATGCGTATCTCTTTTCCTCGTCATTCATAAATGACAGGTGATTTTGAATGAAAAATCGCAGCTTTTATGAACCCGCAATATATTCAATTAACAAATACATCAATAAATCTCAGAAGCCTTGAGAATATTTCACAAATTCACAGTACAACGCTATATAAAAATTGATGAGCGCGTCTATGATTTCGTTAAATGATAGAATCAACAAATCTATAAAAATATACATTAGTGCGCCCATGATTGTGTTAAGAATCAACAAATCTATAAAGAATACAGCGGTGCATCTATGATTGCGCTACAAGAAAAACAAATCTATATACAAATACATCAGTGCGCTATGATTGCGCTACCAGAAAAAAACAAATCTTCATAAAAGTACATCAGTGCGCCTGTGGTTGGGTTATGAATCAACAAATCTATAAAAGAATACAACGTTGCATCTGTGATTGCGTTACCAGAAAACAAGTCTATATAATAATACATCGCTGATAGACTAATGATCACTATCAATAAAAACACGTCAAGTATAAACAATCTAGCTCACTGAAATCTGTCCATAATAACAATCCGATAAAAAATTCTTCTTTGGCAAAAACAATTCTTTAAATAGTCTACAAATTTACGTTCATGATTCTTCATCATCACTAGCACTATAGTGCTCATATGATTGGAAGTATCGGCGGGATGAGCTTCGAGCTAGGTCGATGAGAGACTGAGTTACTGAAAAATGTTGCAATCCATCGATATTTTTCAAGTGAGATCGCACTCGCCGGATACCGTTCAGAGTTTCGGGTTGGAGACGATTTCTCTCCTTTGTGACTACAGCTGCATTTACACTAAATCTCTTTCCTCAGCAGCATTGTGTGGCTGAATACAAAGCAATGCCTGAACAAGAACTTTGATCAGCGGATATTTGTGCTTTTCGAATATCTTGCTCCAATAAACATCAAGCCGTTCTTCTTTGAGTGGCTGAATATCATTGTTGATTGCCAGCTGTTTCCATTCCTCGATTAATGGTTGCATGTCATCAACTTTTATTGTGGGAATGAGACCTGCAAGAAACGTCAAGTTTTTCAATTTTGTTGTCTTGTCCTTATCCGACTGAAACGTGCGGTTTTGTGGACACAGCAATGTCAACTTTCGCCACAAACGCATGTGTTCTTTTTGATTCAAGTTTGAGATTGCTCATGGTTGCGTGGAAAGCCTCCAAATAAAAGGCCTTCGCTTCGAGTTTGAAATGGGTCATTTCGGCAGACTGCAAATTTTTCAGACATAAACGTTCGGTTCGGTGGCCAATGTCAACGTCTGATGAGTGATTTTCAGGGGCTGTGCTTGATGTTGAAATCTTCGACACGACGATGTCTTCACAGACAGAAGGCAGCAAAAATCGTCCGCCTAGAGAAGCCATCATACCACAAATTCTATACACATACTCCGACCCAATGGGATCGTCTCTCTGTAAAAATAATTGCATTTCTTGAAATAGGGGAAGTGCTTCCGATAGAAAAAGGAGGTAGATGTCTGTCTTCTTTGATGCAAATGCGCTGCGAAGTCGCTCATACCGATCATTCTTTGCCAAATCTGCCAATCCTTTTTTGGGCAAATAGTGGACGAAATAGGTTCGAAGCGCATCAAGGAGCATGAGAACTCGATTCACAAAATGAAGTATAGGTCAAAAACCTCGGCCCACTATGATCAATTAGTTTCAAGTTCGGTAAATCCAGCTCGTCTCGCAGAGCAGCGAATTCTTCGGATCTGAGAGCTTGCCCTTTGAAGAAATACTTCATGTCGAGTGCAAATTGAAGCACATTGAATTTTCAGTTTGCCCATAGCTTTTTCCACGCAGTTGTGCAATGTATGTAGCTTGCAAGAACCAAAGTCTATAACATCCGGATTAGAAGATGTGAACAGTTTTATGAAGGCTGTCATAACATGCGGCCCGTCGCGGTTGATGGCAAGTACGTTTTTGGCTGAGATGTTCACGGTTTTCAGAAAATTCATTACTTCAGCATGAATTATCTCAGCACTACAAAGTTTGGGTGGCGCTCGGTTTCCTGCAAGAGCCTCGATCACATCTTTCCGGTCTATTTTCATGTAAATCGAGGTCAGGAATTCTACACGGATTCTTTGCTGATTGGAGCACCAGAAAATAGCAGTCAAATCGAGCTGCTTGTACCCAGATAAATTGTTCGTCTCATCTAGGCAAAGTGTGAACAAACCACACCTTAAGGCGGCATTAAGTTCCTCCGACAGATATGGGCCTACTGCCTTTGTGATGAGGTAGGTTGCTTTCGTTTTCCCACACGAGAAATTTGATGCTAACACATCATTAGGAAACATTTTCCTGAAAAGACCTTTGGAATGTGATGTTTCCGATGCGGCATTGAATGATGTGTGACTGGCAATGAATACTGACCATAAAACTTCGCTTTTCAATTGTAAGTCTTGCTTTTCTTTTAAGCTGGTACTCTTTGCAACTGCCTCAAACATAGTACTTTGATTAATCCTTGCAGCCATATTGTCTTTATGCTTCGCAACTTTACAGTGCTTCGTTACTGATGTGAACCCATCAGAAATCGAAAATGAAGTACCACACCATAAAACATTTTGCTTTGTAGTCATCCCCAGGAACGGATCTGAGGTTCATGGTTACTTTGCAATCATTAGGATCTAATCTTTCTCCCCATTCTTCTTTATATTTCGCTTTCGCTGAGGCATCACACACGTCCTGGAACAAGAAAAACACTGTAACTGATAGGTCACTTTACTATAACCGATGAATCAAGTAGAAAGATAAATCTGAAGAAATACATAGCGATATACATGAAACAATAGCGATTCGATTCAATTGCGATTCTGAATCTAAAATCAAATTGATCGGTTTTGCCAAATAATTCAGAGATGAGAAGTAGTAAGGTAATGTTGATGTAGTGGTCTCATAGTGCTACCAATATAAATCTTATTACATATGTTGCATTTTATTCTGTAGACTACTTTGGTTCTGTTGCAGATCTTTTCGTTTTTAATGGGACACGTTTTCATCCTGCACTCTGTGAATTTTTTTTCAGATGGTTTCTCAAGAATTGAGATTTGTGACACAATCGGACATTTTTCATACCTTTGCTCTAATGATCCTTTTTATACGATCAGAACCGGATGATAGTCTTGGATATAAGGTCGCAATATATAGTTGCATTAACATATATTTTCAATAGGCCTACGATCATAGTACTTGGTTTACACACGACAATACTTGTAAATTATATCGAGCCGAGGCATATTCAGTTATATGTAGTTTGCATTTTATTGCATCCGTCAATGGCGACTGCTCATCAACAATTTTGTGTTGGACAGGAAGCTGGATGCGAAGTTGCTATCCGTGTAGTTAGAAATTTGTTTGAAGATGAATTCAAATCATGGTATCATTCAAATAGACGCTAAAATGCTACAATTCAATCAATGCATAGAATCAGAATCATTTGTCCAGATGCAGCGACATAATTATATAATGAACACCTATATTCAATCAGATAGCCAGAGGTCACCTGAACCAAACGTCTTCTCACAGTACACAGGAAAAACGAAAATAAGAAAACTATACTTTAATCAGCGAATACTTGAGTTGAGCATGGCTCATTTACTCTAGTATTTTCGTGTTGTTTTGGAGGAATGAGTCGTGAATGCTCCAGTTTTCTCACATGTATCCGAAAAATTAGCAGAAAAAAGAAAGAACAAAAAGATGCCGCAAGTGTATGGATGAAGGCAATCATAGATTTTGCTCTGATTCGATCTTGCCTTCTCTGTATAAGAGGGAGAAGATCTGACTCTACAGTACAGAAAGTTGAAATGCAGGAAATTGCCGTAGACTCCAGGATTTATATCTAATTTTCTATAGCTGAACTCCTAACTCTTCCTCCTTTAACTCTAAATGAATTCAAGAAATCAATAACATCTAACTCGCAACGCAAAAATGTTTGATGACTACATGTATCGATACTCAAGCGTCATTTATGTTTCTTATAAAGCATGCAATGCTCGATTAGTTCTCCCCATTCAGGGCTTTAAATTACAGTAATTTGATTCTGTGTAGATGAATGCATATGTAATAAATTTTCAGCAAATAAATATTATTATTATCTAAGGTATAAACTTACTGGCTTTGTATATGCAATGCATGTATGTTGCCTGTTAGTGTATCCTTTCGCAATATATCATTTTCTACCTCCAAAAATATATTTGCGAAGTTTGCTCAAGATCTTGACCATAAAAGAAAACCAAGTAAATTTCAACCACGCTATTAAACTCTGTTACGATCTATTTTAGCTGTTACATTTTGGAGTAGGCCTATAACCATCAGTTTAACGATGACATTTTGTTTTTGGCTACACATATTTTCAGTATATACCGGCCAACTGATTTTCTGTTACTTTTGAAGTACGCGAGGTCAGAGAAACTACATAGATTCAGGATAGCACTGCGCTTCTATCATTTAGAGTAAGATTTCATATCGTGTGCACGAACTCATTGTGATTCAATATTATTAGCTGCAATTGTATTTTATACTGAAAATATCATGGTACAGCTCATAAGTAAATCCTATAGTGCTAAATACATGTATTGAGTGATTTCTTTAACTCACTTTTATAACATCAATTGAGTACAGTTCATTATCTATCGAAGATCCAACCTTTTCGTGATGATGTTCTGAAGTACATGAATTTACAAGAGAAAAGATGGTCATGACCAAATATGTTATATTAAATGTAAAGATTTATATCATGATGTTAGATCAGTCATACCATAAGCACTGTTCGTCTTCGCTGCATCAGTTTCTGAGGCAAACACCCTCTTCTTAATTCACGTTTATACGGCGACAAACTGGTTCTTCCATTTTTTCACAGCAACAACACCTTGAGTACAGATCAATCCATTAATGGTGGTCGTCACATCGAGAAATGATAACGATTAGCGAAATCGAGAAATTCTTTAGATTTGGCGTTATACTCTTATAAGATCAAAATTTTCTGAAAAATGAAGAATATGTTTATGTACATGTATTTCAAAACATGGAAATTCATGCAAATCTGAGCTTCATTGTTCTGGCCACGCTGCCTCTGAAGAACAGTTACGGTAGAATGAATTCTTCTATACAATACAATTTGCAAACACATTGACAAGTCAAAATATATTTGTGCAAATCCAGGAAGTAAATCTGTTATGACAACAGCATAGTGCATGTATAAAATTACCCAAATTGGACCCTAGTAGTCTGTGAAAAAAGCAGTTTGCAAAAAATGTTACGGATGAATCAGCTTTAGTCCAAAGCAAGTAGTTGAATGATTTTAAACGGGTAAAGAAATAACTGACGAACATTAGTATGGATTCGATAAAAATCCGGAAATTTGATGGTTTTGACAAAAAATCCGGACTTCAGCATATTCTGTCAAAAAATCCGGACATCAGCAGATTCTGTCAAAAAATCCGGACAAAATCCGGACAATCCGGACGTATGGCAACCCTGCATTGGCCAAGCGTTGAGCATATATGGCAATGCTGAATTTTTGACTGGTAAAGATGCATTTCATAAGAAATTTTTGTAAGGATGAATTTCTGGATAATGCAGAAAGATGCCTAGATTAACGGAAAGGATACTTGATAAAAGCTTTTGGAAGATCCACTGACTAGTCATGCCATGAAATTTTGGAGTTGGAAATAGTCGAGTATTTCAGGATTCTATTAATTATTTTCTTTCAAGTGTACAGAATTTTTGGGGTACAATCCAGCAGTCATCTTCAGATGCGAAAGACTGGGATTATTCAAATTCCTTATGCTGTCAGCTTCTACCAACCAGCTTTTGTGCCTGAAGATGATTGCTGGATGGTAATCGAAAAATTCTGTACATCTTGAAAACAAATAATAAAAATCTTAAAATACGTGACTCTTCCTGACTACAAAATTTCATTGATTCAATATATTTCCATATCTTACCCAGGCATTATCATAAAAGGATGAGACAAATATTTCGGAGAAAAAATCTCCAGTCGCCACCGAGCCATCTGCTAGAAATACCGGTCACAACAGCAGTTTTCTGAGGAGCCGTCATTCACTGTGGATCACATATCACAGCCCATCTGACGAAATTCTCTAAAGTTTTAACTGATTCTTTGCGCCAAAGAAATGCAATCTGACATTTAAACAAGACAGAAGTATGCCACACCCGAGAATAAAGTTGTATTCAAAAGATTGAGGATTGCTTGAATATTCTGGAAATAATCATCAGACTTCGTCTCCAATCCCATAGGTGAGCTCATTGCACACCTGAATTAGAAGACCTTCCGAATCCTCCGTCCATATCTTAGTTGTCTCTGGGCTGAGTTAGACCAGTCAGTCGTCGATTAGTAGTAAAGCTGACAAATCCGTGACGTTGGGAAGATAGTAGAAGCGTATATAATGGTGATGTTTGATCATCATTATTATCGCGTTGGTAATACGCGAACGGAAACCGATTCCCTTCAATTTTCTCCTTTCACAGTACCCCTGTACACCCGTTTGACAATGCTCGCGGATGTTACCGGGACGCACGCCTATACTCACAGGTGGAGTAGCGACACCACTATAAATCCACGCCCTACTTGGAACATTTGGACCACTCTGTCAAGCTTAGTTGGAAACATTTATTCTAGAAATTAAGTGTTAACTTATCTCATTTTTCATTATGATGGCTTCTATTGGACGCATAGAAATCGGCCGCGCCCGAAACCAAACGTCTTGTTCATTTCCAACTCAGAGATATTAGTCAAATCGAAGTCAAGTGGTCGCAAAACGTGGGTACTGTTCAGTCAACTGCAGATTAAACTCACCAAAATTTTGACTTCAAGCGGATGGTAGACGCCGATGTGTACCCCTTCCTGATCATCTAAAGATGGGATATCTGCTTGGTCTAAACTCCATATCGTACCATACACCTCATCATCCTTCATCTCTATTATAGTTGCTGAGCAACCAAACCAACGAGATTTACCAACATCCTTCTGTCTTTGAAAGAATCGCAACGCATACTCTTTGAGGACACCAACACCGACGTATTCCGCTGACGGATTTTTTATGCGAATCCGTTGTTGCAGAAGATTGCTACCGAAGCGAAATAGAAAAATCCGACCGCCGCCATTAGCCATATCACAGATGCAAATGTGATTTGAGAATTCGTGGATCTATCTGAAATACAAATTGTCAAGTATATAACTATTCGAATATGCCATGACATTCAAGCATACTCCAAATACACACAGTGTGCCACACATCAATTTCAAAATATTCCCCCGCATCACCCTCCTCTCAGGTGGATTCTAAAGCCTACAAATAATTTTCCCTACCCCTTACCTCGGAGGTAAATATTAAGAAATCAGGCGCTCAACTCTCTAATCTGTTTTGGGCAACAACTGTCGAATTAGTTAATTTTCATCGACTTGGAAGATGTAGTTGATCCGAATTCGCCCCAGATGCGATACCTATCAATATAGGTTACTGACGATGTTTCCGCTCAGTGTGCGTTACCCCACCCACCATCGGCATGCTATGGAGACAGAAACATTCAGTAACACTAAAGTATTGTTGGTGCCTCAGTCAATCAAATAAATTTTTGTCGGAGAAGACAGCTGCGAACGTGTTTTGGAATGTAGGATCATTTGAGGCGAACTATTCCATGACTATCACAACTTAAAATCATAGTCAGTATTAATCAATGCTAGGCCAGTGTGATCCTGAGCTGCTCGTCGAACCAGCTGAGGTTTAAGGTACGAAGGACAAAGTCTGAAAGTGACAATTTTCATTGAGTGGCCCATTTGTACCTTGACGTGAATGTCGCCAAGTAGACTTCTTATCTGGGATGCACAGACATGCCATTATTCACATGAGTTTAAAATTCATAAAATTAGATACATCACTGCAATAACAAAGTTCGAAACACGATGGCGACATGAATGCTCAACATCAACATAAACGATCGTGTTCGTTTCACGAAAGTGGACTTGCACATTATTTGCATTGTCTCTAACATGAGCTGACGTCAGACAGTAGCTGTCTGAGGCAACAAAATTTAACCGCAATCAATTCATGCTTGAATGACGTTTTCCAACAGCGGAAACTGGAATACTTTCTATTCTACTGATATTACTGTTTGTCGGTCTATGCTTTAATTCCCTTGAATCGAAGAACAGTATGATGGCATAAATCAAGGAATTATCACAGGTCGATTTGTTTGAATAATTGACATTATAAATCTGCATCAAAATCAATCAGAAGCCAAATCACGCTATGGAGAAATTTAAAAGGACCTACGAAGGCGAAAAAAACAGCATTTCCGGCTGTCAAGGAAATTAGTGCTAAATCGTTCAAGTCTAAGAACATCTTTCCATCCTGTGATATTATAAGCTAGACAAGCAACAAATCACCAGTAATTCATCTAACGTCGATAACAAATTATTCATGTGTAGAAGTTAATGAATGAAACCCATTTAATCAAATTAAAGATTCCTCATGCGTTGGAAGATTCCTTGGCTATTGGTAATAATTTTCTTTTCTTTGGAAAGAGCCAAATTCTAGTGATGGATTGATTTTTATTTTCTAATGTTCGATTAATTTCAGCTATTATCTATAGCTATCTTCAGGAAATGATTTTATGACATGAAAAAGGTTTAAAAATCACATCTGCATACAAGCGATACAAAATTACAAATAATATAAAACTATGTACAAAATGTTTGGGGACGGTATGGAAGAGTGAGAGCTATTTTTTTGCGGGGGGGCAGGTCCAGCCGCTCTCCCACCTCCCCCCCGGCCCCCCGTAAAGGGTTACATAGTACATCAGCATTTTGTTAAATGAGCCTGACATAGAAAGAAGGAAAATGTGATGTGAGTTAAGAAATCTGAATTACCATAGAAGGTACGAGTATATGAAATTATGTAAAAAAACATCTGATGTCTACGACAGAGGAAATCTCCTATTAACTGTCTAACTCGTGCTTGGCATCACGGTTTCATTTTTATTCATATAAAAATGCCTCATGTTACGATGTATGCCTCTAATGAAACCTATCTTTGAGTTTTACCGTAAACCAGCGAAGAAAAATCTTTTTATACATTATCGTTCATTATCTTCCCCAAATTGCGAAACTGGAGATTACATTAGAAATGGAAGACAAAGAATATCAAAACGGTTTTGCTTCAAAACGCTGTGAAATACATAAAACAGCATGAGAATAATTTCAATAAAACTCTCCAACTCAATGGTTATCCTGATTCAATGATAAAAAAGAAAAGAAATACCCAATCAATATGCATAGAAAACGAAGTAAAGCAAATTTGATGGTATATATTTTTCCATTTCCGTATGTGTTCTGAAAAAGGTCGACAATCAGATCAAGAATTGTATTTCATCGTGAAAATATAAACGTCAGAATTCCACAAGAAGAAAAACAAAACTCTGCGCACGTGCATTGAAACAAAAGGTAAAAACTGAACAAAACTGTACACTTGACAACTGTCCCATCAAAAACAACAATCTGTGTTTCCCGAAAATGCGTCGTGTATCAAATTTTATGTTATGTTGTAAAAAATGCAAGAAGAACACCTACATCGGCAGCACAGTAAAGTGTTTGCATATACGCTGTCGAGAACATACTGGACTAATAACAAACTCATCGGTATATAAACACATGAAATAATTGTAATGACTCCTCACAGACAAATAACAACAACGATTCCTATCCTCTGATAAAGATCCTACCAATCTCGATTACGTGAGGGCATTTTGTAATAGTTAAAATGTGTTTTCTTGGTCATTCAAGCTATAAAAACCGAAAAATTTGGCCGCAGGCGCCTGAGGTTCCTTATGTCTTTTATTGACCTAAAAAAACACGTTTTAACTATTATAAAATATGAAATTGCTATTGCCATAAAAACCAGGTTTTTATTTTGACATAAAAAACCTGGAAATGATATCTGTAGGAGTTTGAGTCAATGCATAGAATTTTCATCATTCCAGAATGATGATATCAATGTATCATGGTTAGGTATCATGTAGTTATAAAACATAATCTACAAATATGACAATAATGCCATACGCAGCCAATTTGAACATTTGTGATCTGGAAGCTTGGTATGGATCCAGTGTCCAGTAATCCGAAACTTCTCGATGGATTTCAGACAACATGGATTTCTGGACTAACATATTAGAAGAAATCAATCAGATTCTAAAAATTGATGAAAATGAAAACATTCAATTGAACCCAACCACATCCACTACAGCGAATGAAGAGCTTGCACCAACATTAGGGTCAGATATAAAAGAAAACGATTTGCAGAACCAGTAAGCGATCCAACAATTAGAAAAGGAGAGCTTTAGAACAAGTAACCCGAAGTGAACGCAAAGAACCGCAATAAGTGGGCAGGTAAACTTATATTAATAACCTGGGCTTATGATAGGGGCATCTGCTAATTGGACGAATCTAATTTCCATCCCTTCCCAACGTGAATTTCTTGATTTGCTACACTGCGAAGGAAAATTCGATTTGGACTATTGGCTTTCTAAGTTCATCTTAACGGAAATACGAAAGAAAAATGGCCGATCGGTACCCCCGCGAACACGTTGTTAGTATCCATTACTGCCGGGAATTTAATGCCTCCTTTTTATGAAAACAAAAATGAAATGAACCTTATTCAAAGATACAGAATTTCGACATTTTCAAATGCTCTTTAGACATGACTTGCCAAAAGAATCGGCCCTTCTGCGGGGAATTGGATGCCACAGAGACAAGCGGAAGTTGAGTGATTTTCCATGTCGATGACGATGAACAGAAATTCTGTGTGTCCAGAGGTTCTTTTAGGGGGACAGCAGTTACTTCCAGACGCAAATAATTGACACCCTTGCTGTATACTCACCCCATTCTACCTTAATGGACTACACTTCGCCTTTAAGAAGTGGAAAAAGGAGCATCCAGAAACGTCCCTTCGACATTATCCCAAATTTCCAATTATTAACCCCGAAGTGAAGACACAGCCATATTATACTTTAAGATACTCCGAACAAATGTTGTTTCGTTAAGACAAATAACGGTGGACTCAAAATATCGTAAAAGTGGGATCCTAAAGTTGTTAATCATGTAGAATCAATATTCTGTTACTAATCCGTCACGATCCCATGCCTTTCCTGCTAATGAATATATCTCCGAGAAGAGAAAATGACATTCAATCTGACGTTTTCTACCTTGACCCCAATCTCTAATCCCCAAATCTGCATGGTACAAGAAATTTTATCCTATCCGGGACATTAATGTTCTGGGGAAAACAGTCGGTCTCGAATATGTATGAAAGCTGGGATTTCGCAGGGGACACCAAGACAAATATCACAGTCTTCGAGCGACGCCTGCGCTACACCGTCTATTTCGGACCCAAGGTATTGATGAGCAGCTCATTTATGAGTCCGTCCGCCCCTCGCAATCCCGCACGCCCGCCACCTGTCGCATTCTCGACGTACCGCGTCGCCCCCTGCCTTCGACCATAGCCTCCTCGCAACTCCTTCGTGGCGGCTCTCGCAATGTCTCCTTCCCGCACCGCACCTCGCATATGCATGCATACGCGCGTCAACCCAGCACCAACGCACAGCGCTTCCCCGACACCTGGACGCAGCCTTTCCCCCTGCCGCGTCTGCGGTCCGACCGCGCACGTTCGCACCGTTTCCTCATTCCCCGCGCTTCCTCGTAGCTCTCCCCGCACTTGCGCCGTCCTGGCGCGTCCATTCGATGAGCACCCCCCTCGTTGGTCCCCAGACGCAATCCAGCACCTCGGCCGCCACTCCCCTCTACCCGCTCGCCACGCCGCTCCCTCGCCTCTTCCGCGCGCCATCCCCGTCGCACTGCCGGTCCTCCGGCCGATCGCAGCAGCTCTCATGCCGCTGCGAACCACGACGAATCGCGAAGAGAGAGTAGCACGAACGATTCGATTGAAGGTAGATGAGGGGCGGGGCCTCTAGCTGGTCGCACACGTCGCAGGACCCGGTCTCCTTGCGCGCATCCTTCGTTCGCCGTGGACCTCTCGTCACGCGCACGTTCGCCACGTCGCTACGCCTCGGATAGGATCGAAGTCGTGCACATTCGACTGGATGCGTGGCTACCACACCTCCGCTATCGCACGATCTTCGACGCCTACCCATAGCCTGGTTACGCACCAGTCGCCCTTTAGCCTACGGCCTGGCTCCTGAGCGCATGGCGCACTCCCGTCGTACTGCCGCAAGGCCTTTGCGCATTCGCAATGATATTCGCCGTCGGGCGCCACAGCACGTCGCCGTCCGCACCGTGCGCAACGCGCGTTGCGTCCGTTCCGCACTGCACGGTGTCTCGCTTTCCGCCCCGCATTGCCGTTGACCACTCCCCCCCGTGCCCGCGCGCCGCACCGCAACCCCGCCCTACGCCGCCGACTACGTCGCACCCGCATCCCTCGTCGGTCGCACCGCAATCGCATCGTCCGCACCATGCTCCGATCGCCCGCACTGGTCATCGCACACCACCGGCGTGAGAAACTACAAACGAATTTCAGAAATTCACAACTACAACAACGTCGTGTGATTGACAATCAATCGATCAGTAACATGCAAGCGAGTGAAAGGAACAACACATTTTCATCTCATTTCCATGAAAATTCGCATGTTACAATCATCAACAAAGGACCCTCAAATTAGGTAGTGCCATTGACAGTTCGTTGTTCACGATATCTATTGTAAAATGGATATTTCTTGTGATGTTAATACAGCTCAAAAATATCTACTAAGAAATATTGTTTTATCTAAAATAATATATAACCTGGAAAGGAATCTAAAAAACCCTAATTATCATATTTTATATATAAAATAAAATGAAACCCGTCTATTAATGCCAAGCCCGGTTAGACAGTTATAGAGATTTCCTCTTCGTTGGACTCACGATGTTTTTTTTTACATATTTTATATACTCGTACCTTCTTTGGTAATCGATTTCTTAACTCACATCACATTTTCCTTCTTTTCTATGCAGGTCATTTAACAAAAATGCTAATGGTATACTATGTAACCCTTTACTACCTGCCGCATAGCTCCCACTACTTCCCATACCGTCCCCATCCCCAAACATTTATACATAGTTTATATTTATTTGTAATTTTGTATTCGACTTGGTATGCAGATGTGATTTTTAAATCTTTTTCATGTCATAAAATCATTTCCTGAAGATATATAATAGCTGAAATTAATCGAACATTAGAAAATAAAAATCAATCCATCACTAGAATTTGGCTCTTTCCAAAGAAAAGAAAATTATTCCTCATGCGATTGACGTTATGAAAGTTCATGATCAGATTTTAAAAAATCACAAAATAAGCATGTAATGAGAAAAATTTGACATTTCATGTTTTATCTCAATAAGCACACTAGATCAGGTAACATATAAATACATGAAGAGACATGAGAATTCGATCTGACAGCATAACAACTATATTTATATGAAACTTTGAGCAAAACAATAAGAAACCCATACACAGCTCGTTTCTTTCGCAGTTTTAAAATTTCATTTTCTATACATAGAAAGTAAAGAATAAGGTCTACCATTTCAATAATCATAACATCCTTTGAAAAATTACTATGCTCACTGACCCCAAGACAAAATTTAAAAATTTTCATGTCAAGACAATGGGACACTTAAGCAAGCAGTATGCAAAAAAACAAATTGAAATTGCTTATGGAATTATGGCAAAAATCTCAATATGAAGAAAACACGAGGCTTCCAGAGTAATTATATAAATCTGTAAAACTAGGACGGTAAATTGTTATAATTCATGGGATTTTTCGAGAAGAAATAAACGACTCAACGACTCTGCATTCTGTAGAAACAACGATTTCACTAAATGACTTTAACACCAAGTACCCTCGGTCGACTTAGGATAGATTCTGACCACATTATCTGATTTCAATTAATTACATGTGAACATTTAGCAAGTAACCTGTCGATTGATAAATTTATCAAGAAATGTTTTGACCTGTTGGACCGCATCATTCGGTGGTTGGTTCGAACAGAGACGTTGGAGCTAGAGGAGGTGCAAGCATACCCTTTTGAGAGATTTGATAAATTGATCAATTGCCAGGTTACTTGTTAAAAAACCTGTAATGTAACGCCCACGTGGTTGCAGAACTGCATTCTGCCCTCCATGTGGCCTAACACTAAAGCAATGCCTTCCTCGGCTAATTCACGCCCTCAACACACAGAATTAGACAGGTCGTATTTCTCTGCTTGATAGAAAGAAAACATTGGAACATGTAACGTTGCTGAAATGGCACAATCTGCTGACATAATACCATAGAAACGAACAATCAGCCAGTTCAACATTAAACACGCCAAACTGTACAAAGTTTCAGTGACTGTTGTCAACCGGATCACACAGCTAAGACACAGTCGATGTCAAGTTCCACGGAGAAGTCTGTGAACATTTTTTCGTGCGCCTGCTAGCTTTTTGATAATGATCGGAGGGCCCAACATTATCGAGAAAACTTTTGCGCATTGATCTGAATTCTTTGAATCTGAAAGAATCGTGGCGATCGGAGCATTTTGGAGGAATTCACAGCAATCCGCAAGCGACGCATGACTATTTTTCCTATCTCTGCAAGGTATTAAAAATTTCTTTTTGCCCACTTAGTAAGTTCCTGCATGTGACACCGTTTTGAATCAGCTTGCACGTCTAGCAAAGTGATACACTTAAACAATCTAATTCTGTGCTGTCAACATATGGTCCGAT
Organism: Prostheceraeus crozeri; assembly: GCA_907163375.1. Lineage (NCBI taxonomy): Eukaryota > Metazoa > Platyhelminthes > Polycladida > Euryleptidae > Prostheceraeus > Prostheceraeus crozeri. Next base: position 17,153 of record CAJQUW010001522.1, on the reverse strand, counting down.
GGTCTTGTGGTTAGAGGCCAGACTTGCGCGTCCTCTTGTTCCAACGTCGCTGGGTCGAACATACCCACGACTGATGAGGGACCAACAGGCCGAAACATGTCTCGCGGTGTTTACGTCTGTTGAATATATTACAAAAATACCAAATTCTACGACCGAGAAATTATATTAAAAAATACACGCGACGTCTCGCACTAGGCTTAGTCATACAAAGGGTAAAAGAGCGTTACAACTGAACATCTAAGTTCGGATTACGAGTTGTAATCTCATACAACTCGATGCTTCGACGCAATTGAGTGTTCGTGAGACCTGTATGTAACACTTGCCATTGAAGACTAACTCAGCGATTAGACAATGGATATTCTATGAAATTCGTTTAAACTGCCGGGGAGTAGACCAATGAGCCAATAGCATCGAGTTAAGTTGTATGAGATAAGAACTCGCAATCGGACTTAAAGTGTTCTTCCAGTTTGTAATCGCCGCTTCACCCTTTGCATGACTAAGCCTAGTGCGAAACGTCGCGTGTATTTTTTAATATAATTTCTCGGTCGTAGAATTTGGAATTTTTGTGATATTTTGACAACTTATTCCGACCGATGAAGTTGAAGGACTTCACTGGATTTGCAATTCGCAATGCGTCTGTTGAGATTTGATAAATTTGAACATCTGTTGCGCTGTAAAGTGCTCTCAGCGTTCAAAACAGAGACTAGATTCCTCTAATTCTAACATCCTATTCCTTGAAAATAATGATGCTATTAATACTTCTTTATTGACATCAGTTACAAACTTATACGTGACATGCGGTCTTCAGTTTCCGTAGATCAGGTAGTGAATGGCTCGCCAATGAGAAAGGAAGCTAGTGATGCGGTTGTCATGATTGAAAGATAGTTCCATATTATCTTTAATTTGCTTATATCAGCAAAAATACATGCATGTCTACATGCATTCAGAAATAATCAAGTTAGGCTTCAAACCATGATGTAATCTACAAAATCTGCATGTGATATCACAATTGCGTATATTTATATAAGGTGAAATACTGCCTTAAATTGATAATTCAGATGCATGAGTAACATCAGATAAAAACAGAATTATTGCTTACTGTCTATTTACTTGACTTCACAAGTTTTTCTTTGACAAAAAGTCCAAGAATATTTTCTCAATTACCAGAACTAACTTGTAGTGAAAGTCAATAATGATACATGAATATGCTACGTGTCAGATTATAACTTCAAAATGCATTCGTTCGCACGGTCGGAAAATGAGTTCTGATTTGACCTGAGGATATTTATTACTTTTAAATCAGACTATTAGTCAGGAATCCGTCATAGAAATACGAAGCTCAGTAACATTGAAGGACTAGAAATGACATCCAAATTAAAACAGCATTACGTCGTGGACACATCAGCGGTGTCTAAACAATGGCTGGCTTCTCGAGGTACCGGTTAGCGTACTTCATAATGATACATGGCTGTTGTCATTTCTCTTTAAGTTTAAAGCATTTTGATATAGTGTACAAGGAAACGCCTTAGGAGAAGAATCTATAGCGATTACATGCCTACCGAAATTTTGTTCATCTTTAGACTTAGCAATATTGATATATTTTAAAGGAGATCAATGCCTAGCCGAGAAGCTGAAATTACCATCATCAAACAGCTGTTGTCCATTCCAGTCCCATTAATTCAAACAAAGCGAAAAGTCGAATTTTTTTATCACAGCCGATATTTTTCATATCCTTATGCCACAGAAATGCTAAATGGAATGCAGGTAAATGGCTTCAACTGCAAATTTAACTACACCTTAACTGCTATAAAACGGGGTTTGGTATTAAATGAGGGTACATCTGATATCACAGTGTCACAATTTGCTATCAGTAATTAAAACACACATCTTTCTGTCATCTCCTTTTGCTATCAATTTCTTAAAGTTTACTTACGGAACGAGTTGATCACAAATGCAGTTTTCTACACTTCAATTAGATTTGGCGCTGAGAATCAACACTGACGATAAGGTAACACGATAAATGTCCGTCGTGGCTGGTTCAAAATGATTACTTCAATCACGTTTGAGTTCCGTCAGCTTTCAAAAATTGTTTTATGAATCTCACTACAAGATCGAAATAGGAGTCTGATTGACATTTATCCGAATATTCAATTTTTCTTCAATTTTTGTTGCTTGAATGATCGAGAACTGTTTTTAGCTCCTCCAACTCAACTTCGTCTCTTTTGTCTTCGCTCATAATCTCTAAGACGGCAAAGTAGAGAGGACACGGGCCGAAGTAGCCGTTATGAGGCGTCTGACGTAGTTGAGAAATGTAGTGAGGAGGTAAATTAGACTGAACCGCTCCACGAAGAATAATGTCAAGATAGTAGGGAGAGGGAGTACCAAGGGAAGCTTCCTTCATGCCCTGATATGTGCGACAGGAAAAATGCTCGCCGTTTGTTGCCTGAAATTGTAAAAGAATTCAATGTGTAATCGGTCAATGTGATCAAATTGCAGTTAATTACAGTGACAGAGGTTATATTAAGACATTGCACAATCGGGCAGAAGGTGGAGAAAAATAAAAAAATCTTTTTCTGAAATCAAATAGCTTTCGAACACTTAGAGAGAGACAAAACTGAAAAGTTTCGGATAATACTTGTGGTTTCTTAAATTAATTGCAGTGCAGATGGAATAGAAAGGATTCAGCAATATCACAATCAATGTAAAAAAAGATGATAATATCACCAATACGAATTTCATGACATGCTACTTATGTTTTTTCGGTTCGCTTTGATGATTGACAACTAATAGTCCATTACAAGTTTTTAATAAAATGTTTTTAAAAACAATTTGTCCTCAAGTCGATGCGACTATAGAACCAATGATATCTGTTAAAAACGCACTGGATCATGTCGTAGATGGTTTCGGTATATGGGTATATGTCCTGAATGGTCATCAGCGATGGCTTCTTCATTCAGCAATTCATTTTTACCTCAACCGCCTATTCATGTTGAGTCAAAGACAGAAATATAATTTTTCGGGTCGATGAATAATATCTTCTGTGTTATAGTAGCTAGACCAATTACTCTGATGTATGGAATGCCGATTGATAACTTACTATAACATCGATGGGATCCAAAGGATGGTAGAGGCCACCAGCAACACTTTCTTGTTTATCGAGAGATGGTATGTCACTGCGTTTGAGACGCCAAATAGTGCCATACACTTCTCCACCCTCATCGCTTACAACAGTGGCGGTTGCAACCACGCCATATAGCCATGCCGTCTTCATAAAAATCGCGAGGCATTTCGAAGAAGCGCAGAGCGTAGTTCTTAAGTACACCAACACCGACATACTCCGCTGATGGATTTTTCAGTCTTATCCTCTCTTGAAGAAGATTGCTACCGAATGAGAAGTAATAGATGCTATCATTTTCAGATTTTTCAGACATCTGGAATATAGAGAAATTAAACTTTATAACAGAGGGGGATAATTTCCGTCATTTCGAGTGATCTCATGAAAACCTATTTTACATAACATTTCAAAATTTTATTATCCTGTATTAGTCAATCCCAAAATGACAATATTGTTTGCATCTTTTATGGGGAAGACGTTCAAGAAATATATTCATGGAGAGAATACATGAATTTTGAAACTCACTGTGATTAAATTTTCAACCTGACTTTCATTTGAATAAAAAGTTGAAGAAATAGATTCATGGATAGAATACATAAATTTTGAAACTCATTGTGATTAAATTTTCAACCTGACTTTCATTTGAATAAAAAGTTGACATCAGAGTCAAATAGCCCGGATATTTGATAACTGTGGATGATAAGATGGTGATTGGATTTCTCTATGATAGGAAACAATGTGGTGTACTTCCAACGATCGGATTGAGATGGCAGTCAAGACACACCATGCAAAATGACTCACCATAAGTCTAATCGCAAGGAAACATTGTTTCTTTACTGCTCTATAGGGATTTCCAGTTTCATGACGCAGTGGCTGTATTGCATTCTCATTGGATGTTCTATTGGCAATACTTTGACGATTTCATTAGCCTCGACATCTATTTCTCGTTATGTGCGGTCAAAGGGTAATACCCGTCTTTGCTATCATGAATCTTATCAAGACAAGTAACCTGGCAATTGATAAATTCATCAAATCTCAACAGATGCGGATGCGGCATTGAGTGATTGCAGAATGCAATCAGCCCTTCACGTGCCTGCGTTAAAGCAGTGCCTTCCTGGCTAATTCACGCTCTCAACAGATGGTCCGGTGGCCTTGTGGTTAGAGGGCATGCTTACACGTCCTCTAGCTCCAACGTCGCAGGTTCATACCTACCCACGACTAATGAGGCCCAACAGCCCGAAAGGCGAAGCATGTCTCGTGGTGGTTACATCTGCTGAGATTTGATGAATCTTATTGCAAACGAGCGTACTCGTATCTTTCCTGATGCGTGCCTCTCTAAATATAGTCATTCTATGCCTACCGTTCAACACGTCGGTATTATGAAAATCAGGTCTCCAAAGGGAGAAGCATCGCAAATAACTACGTCAAACCTTTTTGCAAATCTATTTCCGAACACGTGGAAATTGTTGAATCCGACGACGAAGATGCGTCCGTCCTGCATCGATGGAACAATATTCGGTGACGAATTCCTACTGATTTCGCAGCTTCAACAGCATCAAACGTCGTTATCAAGCGAACGTTCACCGACGGGATTTATTTCAGCTAGTGATAATGAAGCACCAGTTTTGATGGCACATTACCTAGGCCTACTTTCGTTACTTTTTACTGCTGAATCTGGACTTCAAATCGATGAGAGTAATTCCACACATTTCGAAAAATTGTTTTTGATTTATAATATTATAAATACTCGCACATCTGTTTTTAGTTCAGCAAACCAACATCAAAACGTTCTGCTTTCCGCGGAGAGCTTTTTTATCCTAATAACTGTTACAGAAAACAGCACGAGAAAGATAATTGCAAGTACAGGCTTCTGAAAATACATGAATTGTTTTACTATAAAAGTTCTCTTCCTTCAAGCAATCATACATGGGTAATTATTCATGACGTAAGTTTTGAAAAGCAGCTTCGCGTATAGAGTAAATTAGTCCTCACGGTAAAGTAGTTTATGTACAATGTTGGATTTAGGTCCTACAAGATGTTACAAGATGTTCATTAAAAATCTCGTGGGTTTATTGGAATAAGATGGCCTAGATTTTCAATATGATATACATCTAAACATTCATCATTTTGGGGGAAATCTATTTTATGAAAATGAACTCACACATTATCACATTTTCAAAAACGATGACTATTGACAAGCAGTAAAAGTAATCAATGCCAGGCATTGAATGCCTTAATGATCCTAAGTCTTATCAACCAGCAACTTACATACAGTATATGTAAAACATACAAAAAGTGTCACAGCCGCTTGGTCTCGATTAATCGAAATCTCATGGTCCGATTCGACTGTATATTTCATCAGTAAAAAGCAGTTCTACTCATGAAAAACTCTTTGTAAAAAGTTCTGTAAAAGTAGGTCTCTATAGTTGTTCTCTGTACTAAATGTAATTAGAGGTAGTTAGGCTACTTACTGTATTAAGTTTGAACATGAGCAAAAACGTATACAATTATGTCATGACTTGAGGAAGGATGCTGGATGCTATGAGCAATGTGAGTGTGCGACCCCCCCCCCTCAGATGTGTGCACTGAGCATGTCCCGTCAGGTGGCAAAAAGAAAAGGTCAAAGGAATGCATTTCGCGAAATACGTTTCTTCACTGTGCCGGTATTTCGACACGAAATGACAAGACATTAGTATGCTTTTTGATCACCGGTTCGCGCTAGTCATGATTCTGCTCGACGATTATTTTAATCGTTCAGATAGTGATCCTATCGCGCACGATCCGATCGTTGAGAAAATATAGCTATGTGAAAAGGAACCATGTTACATATACAGGACGATTTTATTTCAATTTATCTTTATAGTTATCGTGCCATAACGTGTAGTGAGCCCGCGCTCTACTTTTTCACTTTTACACTATTTGAATTGGCTATGTGACAGTTAGCGACAATTCGTAAATTTTCATTACGATCAAAATTCGCTAATTAAATGTGACTTCCAGGAATAAGAGGAAATTCAAAAATCGATCAGTCTATCTCATTTTCGGCAGACTGTGGTCAGGTGTTGACCAGTTCCAATTCTTCTAGATAGAAAAATGCTGCACAGTCTCACAAGCTACTTTTATGGAGGTTTCGCAAAGAACGGAAATAAAAATATGATAACTCAATTACCAATATGTATTCGATAAGAAAAACAATTATGATGTTTTTTATTTCGCGATTAGGAGAAAGTTTGCATTATTCGGTGCTGTACCGACTTCAGTATGACACGAACTTGTCTCAGAAGGATGCCATCAGATGGGGATGTCATGCTGATGTCAGATTCAACATGACAATTTGAGATATGAAATAAGCATATTAAGTCAAAGTTCAACAAGTATTCTTTAAATACTATTTTTAGCACACTACTGACATGTCGTCTGAGCAAGTGCACCTGCAATAATTAATACATGCAAGTTTTTGCAAAGACGAAGCAGCAGTTGCATATTACACAAGAACAATTACATATTGAGTTGCATCTCAGTTGAAAAATGAGAACAAGCCTGAATAAGTGCCATTTTATCCAACATCAGGAATAATTGGCAGGCTTAGATTACATCTCTCTACCTCATTGACACAACTTCCTATTTAAACTAGCAGCCATACCCTTGCAATTTACTGCAGATTTGACTGAAAGTTAAAATGGGGAGTTGTGTCGATGATAAGAGATGTAATCTAAGCCTGCTGATGATTCCTGATATTGGATGAAATGACAGCTATTCAAGCATGTTCCTATTTTTCAATTGAGGATGCAACTCAATATCTAATTATTCTACAGGGTGGCCATGAAGTTGCGCACCAAGATTTTAATTAATCTTGTAGATCGCTTTAAATGACTTTTAAAGGAGAAAAATACATAATTGTAACCAATAAAATTAAGAAAATTATATACTGCTTCTAGGTATTCACAAATGTTGAAAATGCTGCCCACCAGCAGCCACACATAAATTGAGTCGATGGTGAAAGTTATGGAACACTCGATTCAGGAAATCTGAATCACCGACCATTTCCTGACAAGCATCACGAATTCGGGTTCGCAAAGGATCTAGATCATTCATGCGCACGGAATATACTAAGTGCTTAGCGTATCCCAAAAAGAAGCAATCCATAGGATTCAGGTCGGGGAATCGAGCAGCCCATTCGACTGTTCCCCTTCGATCAATCCAATGAACAAAGTCTTTAATCCAGCCAGCCGCACACTATCAAGGCATAGTGCGGAGGCGTTCATATCTTGCATGAACCACTCAGGTTGTCCTTCTCCAATTGAGTTTAAGTGAGGGATAAGTTCTTCTTGCAACATTGTGAGGTACTTGTTGCCGTCGAGCGTGGAGTCAAAAAGAAGGGCCATAAAACATGGTCTTTCCACAGACCGCACCAGACCATTAGTTTCGCACCACTGTTATTTTGTGGGTTGCATCCAGTGGGGATTCTCCCGCGCATAATATCGGCAATTTTCTTTATTTACTTCACCATTGAGATAAAAGTTGGCTTCATCACTAAAGAGCACTTTCCGATGCACCATGTCAGGATCTTCATCCAATGGGTTTTTAAACCATGTCGACATTTCCATACATCGGTCAGGATCGTCTTCGTACAATTTTTGGAGAATCTGAAGTTTTTATGGATGAAAAAGTTATTCTTTGAGTATCTTCTGCATCGTGAGCGTGTAACGTTGATTTCGCGAGATGATCTACGCACGGATTTTTTTGGACTTTGCTCAATTTTATCGAGAATGGGTGTTCGTGTCGCATCAGATACTCTTGGACGTCCACTTAGTTCTTTGTCGTGAACGTCAGTTTCTTTGAACTTCGAAAGTAAACGACCCACTGCCGTGTGACTAACATTCATTCCTTCATGCTTTGAATTGAACGTTTCAGCAACAGACCAGTTTGTCGCACCCTCTCGCCAACAAAGTAAGATAATTTCAACTCTGTGTTCAATTGACAAGGACATGCTCGTTAGTTGTGATTAAGAATCCAATGCAGCTTCCATTTATCTTGACTCCTTCGCTTTTTTCAGAGTAATAATACTCATTTTGGCAGTCGCGCGATCATCTGCACCAAATAATGTTCATTCATGAAGTTAAGAGAACGAAGTAGCTACACTCCACATGCGCACGACGAAACTAGGAATTTCTATAATAGTATGATTGAAGCTTAAAGTTTGGACGTAGGTCAGATAAACTTTGGTGCGCGACTTTATGGCCACCTTGTATTAACAGAATGACACTAGTCTCGGTTTTTAATCATCTCTGTCTTTTTAGCATTGAAACCCAAGACTTTTAGTGAATATTCTGATGAGCTTTTAAGCTAGGTGGCATACATGCACAATCCAAATCTGCAAACAATCATACACTGTCATTAAATGAAAGAATGTAGCATGCACCAGCCTCATCAACCACGAATTTGCGCGTGAGTAGACAAGGGCAAAAACTATTAATATTGAAATGCCGAGAGGCCGTACATTAGATGAATATAAAAGTAAGTCTTTACAAAGAATTTTATTCAAATCACATGATTCCACGTTTGAAGAATACTGTATCATCACAACAACTCTGATATGCAAATGACAGGTGAACTCTTCCATAACTGAGGATTCGGCTTGTTTGAAATGATTTGCAGCCATCAGAAACTCGCAAGTTTTCATACCTTCCCAAGGATTTTATTCATTTTGGATAGCATTTGAGAATATGCGCCAAGTTATCATCTGGAAATACAAGAAGAAAGGTTCTCAAAATACAATTCAGGTTCCAGTTAGCTTAGTGAAATTGGCATGATGGCTAATCATGCGTCCAAAAATAATAAATCCACAGTATATCATTGATAAGATCGTTCTTTCGGCTGAGCATGCTGAGAATATGTTCGATCGAGCCACGTGGTTAAAAGTACTTTAAGCTTGGCATTTGATTATCAGAAGATCATGAAAGTTATACCAGTGAATTTCCTCTTTTTTCATTCATCCCCGCCCTACACAAGAGCCATTCTAGAAAGCTAGGGATGATACAGCCTTCGCACATTCGTAACTCTCACCAGGATAGGCTTAGTACCCTCTCGTGAGGTTTCTTCACATTGACGAATATCATCAGGAATAACCGTGTCAGATAACATTTGGATCTGACACTACAATGGTGTCAGTCTGTTGCTTGCTATTGTTAGCAGTGTTTCTCTGCGTTGTGAGCCACTTGGGTATAGCGCAATATAAATGTGCTGAATGAATAAATAAATAAAATAGCCAACAATATTCAAATAACATTTTTTTGGTTGTCAATACAAATTCTGACGTTGAAGAGGTATGTACATGTAGATCGTGTTCTTGGTGCTCAGCCATGAATTCCTGTGCATACCGAGAAAGAAACGTGAGTAAAATAATAAGTATTTCCCGATATGTTTGGCAGGTCATCGCTTCAATTAAATCAAAAATATTTATGCTTGAAATGAATAGTAGTCAACTCACGATTTACTGGAGTCTGATTGCATGGAAATTTCACGACTGTCGTTGACAATTTTGCTCCTTTTCACACGTTTCCTCAGCCGGTTTTTTTCTCTGCGCATAGCAGTTTGCTCGGCGTTTTCCCTCATCCTTGACATCCTCGCCCTCTCTCTGTCTTTGTATCTTCTCTTTGCGGTCTCCTCAGCTGATTCCTCCATTCTTCGACGCACTTTGCTTCTTGCATCCTTCTGTCGCCTGACTTGAGCTTGTGCTGGTGATTCTTGAGATCGCATGACTCGCTTCCTTTCACGATCTCGTTGGCGACGACGGAGTAACTGCTCACAAGTTTCCTTCAATTGACCTGCACAGTAGCACTGTGCTTTATAGATGAATGGTGGCTGTGCTTCCCGCAAGCGTAAATGGCAAGCTCTCGCCCGAGTGGTGGATATCGTATCGCATGACTGGTTAGTATCAGTAAATTGGTCTTGACACGCCGCCTATGAATGAAAAGCAGAAATTTTGACGAAGTATATTAACTACATATTTTTACATTGATTAATGATACAGTATATTACTACATTGATTTGCAATTGATTACATATTGCCGACTTCCATTAGTGTCCTTCGCTGGAGTTTCGATGAATTTGACAGCAACTTATTGCATATTCCAGGCTTGAATTTTACAGATCTGCCAGTCAGTCGGTCGGTTACTCTAATTAGACCCATTAGCGGCTCGTCCATTAGGACAGGTGGGGCCGAGCCTAACAAATGTATATGAATGTCTTTATTTCCTCATAATGACAATCACATTGCATTCAAATGCTCGTTAAAAGGACAATTGCATAAAAGCATACAGACAATTGCCAATGTAAAATAATTTGACAAAGTTCAGCTACATTTATTATACAGCCCACTTGCAGATTGAAAAAAAGAAGAGACCCGCCTTTTTGATTTGCATAGCGGCATGCGAAATTGGCCAGTTCTAGTCAAAGTTTAGGGTGGTGGGGTATTTCTATCGATGCAGAGTCCTCAACAGTCTGACGCTTAGGAATCGGAGGAACCTCAGAAAGTCGGTGCTCCTGAGAAAGGTCCGGAGTGGACTCTCAAAGCTTCTGACGTCTCGAAGATATTGGACGCTTGCGTTTCACTTTCTCATCCCTAGTTTTCTTTAAACCTGATTCGGAAAGTCTGCTGGAAGCTGAGGCTAACAATCGTAAGGCCTTATGACGATTATCACGGATCTTACATGCAGAAGTCATCGCTTTCACAAGATCAAAATCAGTAGGTGCAACTTTGGGATTTCCTTTTAGAGTCTTTTTTAATGGACCGAACAATTTAGCTCGATAATGAGCTGGGCCCGGTTGCATAAAACTTTCCTATGTAGGAATTCCTAACGCATAAATCGTTCCTAACTTAGGAAAACAACTTTAGTAGGGTTGCAATAAAATAATTCCTAACTAGGAAATTCCTAAATACTGGAAAGTTAGGAAACCCCCAGTTGCAATAAAACGCTACTAACTATTTTTTTCTATCAACGTTAACTGCAGTTGCATAAAAATCTTCCTAAATTTCTTCCTAGCCATAGAATGAGAACAAATCAAAATGCTACTTGTGTGTCACCCTTCAAATAGCCAATGAAAAGCAAGAAGTGATATCCGAGTTTCTAATTCACATTTAACGCAGAAAAAATTGCCATCTGTAAACCGTTAATTAAAAATGCTCGACAATGTACATAGTCCGAGTGTTTGTGCCACTCAAATCAGTTGATGACGGCTGCTCAGAGCCGCACAAATCAGTATCATTGGGTATATCCACATCGTCAATCTGTGGCTCATTGCAAAGAAAGTTGTGCAATGTCGCACATGCGACAATTACTCTGCAGCATTTGCTCACCTCAAATCTCAAGCCGGTATGCAAGCATGACCACCTGCGCTTCAAAATTCCAATGACTCGCTCCACCGATGAGCGGGTAGTCCGATGAGCTTTGTTGTAATTTCTTTCTTTAGTGGCTAGAAATCCAGTCGATCTCTCTGATACCGGCGTAAACAACCAACTCCTTTGAGGATATCCTTGATCACCCAACAAAAAGTTTTTTTCAAACTGATTATCTCGAAATTGTTCACAAATTCCAGATTCAGAGAATATTTTGCTGTCATGTGTGCTGCCTGGCCACTTGATACGCAATCAGCAATCAAGAGATTACCTGTTGTTATCAGCTGGACGTTGATAGAATGATAGCCTTTGCGATTTACGAATTCTTCTTCATGTGTTTTCGGCGCCAAAATCTTGATGTGAGTTCCATCAATGCACCCACAAGCACGAGGGAAGTTATGTGCATCAAACCACTGTAAACTTTCAGAACTCACTAAAAATGAAGATTTTATGTATTCATCTTTCAATTGCAAAATTGCACTAAGAATTTCATCAAAAACTCTTGAAGCTATTGATTTGTCCACCCCAAAGTTATCACCGACAACTTCTAGGAAGCTTCCGCTTGCTAAAACGCGTAACGTCATCAGCAGCCGCTGCTCAACTGTCAACGCATGGTTCCGTTTCGTATGTGAGGGCAGATGCAATTATATCTTTTGACGAAGAGTAATCAGGGATTGACGGCTGAATCGAAACCGAGATCGCAAATCTTCATCATTGAATTCGTCGAATGAATTGCGGTCGCGAAATGTTCTTGTCCGCCGACTTCTAGTATTCAGCGATGTGTGTAATTGACGCAGTTGATTGTTTTGCAAAAATAAATCCATGCGAATGATTGTATCCGGATCGGACAAGCACCTGCAAAATGTAGCTGGATAGGACGTCGATGCTCGAATGATTGCCAATGCCAGTCGATGAACTGAACAATAACCCATTGCACTGCTTGCATGATATCACAATCAAAGAGATTGAATGGGCTTACTGCAGTTTGTCATTGGTTCCATGGCATAGCATCACATCGTTTTTCACTGTCTGCGTCACACAGCGATGAAGAATTTTGGGATCATCTTACAGCAAACACAAGGAGTGAGTCAACGAGCATAGGCCAATCACGAAGTGATGCGTTTTTGGAAGTATGAAAAACCATAAATGTAGACGAATGGCAGCTTAAACTTTATTCGTTCATCATGGCTAGCCGTGACATCAGCGAAAACAAGCGATCAAGAAAACAAAATTGGAGCGAACAAGAAGTTTTTAAACTTTTGGATTATGTAGAAGAACACTATGATGCACTGTTCGGCAAATTCACCAGTCGGGTTACCTACCAAGAAAAGCGACGTCTTTGGGAAGGAGCTGCACTCCTCTTTCAAGAGCGAAAGTGGGAAGAGTGCAAGCACAAATTTCAAAAGCTGAAATCTGAAAAAATTCTGGAATACAATGTCTACCTGAAGCGTTTAAAAGCCACTGGAGGTGGCCCATCGGTTAAACCCTTGTCTGAGCTAACCGAGAAGGTCATCGCCATAATAGGTGCTTCAAATCCCAAGATTCAAGGCATCGAAGGGGGTGTTGACACATCACTCAGTGTGCCCTCGCCAAATCAGAGTGATGTCTCTTCATCAGAGGAAGGCTATGTACCGCCTAAAAAGTGCGCGAAGATGTCATCTACCAAAGGAATAGGAAAACCAAGTTGTGTTGCATCTTCAGCTAAAGCAAGCGTCATTGAAGAGCAACTGCGAAGAAACTTAGATCAACAACACGAGATGTCTATGGATAAACTGAGGAAAGAATTGGAGCTAGTCGAATTGCAAATGAAGGTAGCGAGTTTGCAAATGGAAAATGAGGAGAAGAGAAAAGTGTTACTTTCTAAGAAACTTCACGATATTGACAGTGATGCGTATGCATTCCTTTCTTAGAATTACATATGTTTATTAATTAGCTAATAGAAGAGCTGTATTTGAAATGTTGCTTATTTTGGTTTTTGATTGAGCTAATGTGGAATGGACAAAAGAGGTGGTTCGCTTATTTGATCGAAATTTTAATTCGTCACATCATTTTACAAGAATTTCACAGACAACTAGCACTTTAGTAGAGGCATGAAGCAGCTATAAATTATACTCATTTTAGCAAGGAAAATTGCATGTAGCAACTGGAAATAGTAAGTAATTCCTAGCAAATTAAGTTCCTAACTTTATTGCAACTGAGATAGTAAGGAATTCCTACGTATGCGGCTTCCTAAACGCGAGTCTAGGATTCCTAAGATTGTTGAGAAAATGCTGTCGTTCAAGAAATATGCACTTACCATGACATAGTAAGTAAGACTTCTATGCAACTGAACTCTTCCTAAGCACGAAGTTTAGTAAGGAAAATGCTTAGGAAAGTTTTATGCAACCGGCACTCGTCATATTCATAATAGTGAACGTTCCTTCTATCTTTGGTCCCATTGAAGGAAGTCAACGCATTAGATAATGATGATTCTGTTGTGATGATTTCCATCAAAAATGGCTTAATGCACGATTTCATATTTTCTTGTAAAATTTCGGATTCAGACAATCTTACGGAATTCAGGAAAGTGAATGGAGAATGTAGGCTACTGAAATCTAGTACATAACAATAAAAAGGACATGAAAGGACAAACAATGGATAGAAAATACATAAAAATAGAAATGACGGACAATGTGGAAAAATCAGAAAAGGACGGACGAGGTGCAAAAAAATACGGAAATTAACGAGTCCTAACAATAGTGCGGTAATTCAAGTTATGTAAAAAAACCACCTTGATTTAGTGCATTTTTAGAAATTGGTTAAGTTTTATCAATTTCAGCTTTAGTGCATGATAAATTTGACAAATGATTTTCAGTCACATTTGGAAGCTGTTTTATGATAAGACGTCTGAGTAACCAGTTGATTTGTTACAATCGATTGTAATTTTCAGTTGAAAAGTTTTGAATATATCAATTAATCTCTTTATTGTATGGTCACACTGACATCCAGAGCTGTTTCGAAGAAAACAGAGTCCGCTTTCTCTAAACAGACGAATGTTTCCATTTCCGAATTCAATTGTGAAATAATGTAATATGTATCAACTCACAAGTTGACATATTTCTGCACAATCATAGCTGCCATTATGAAGTTCAATAAACAATGAAGATTTTCGAGCATGGAAAAAATGTATTGCTACATCGTGTTGCGTAACGTTGGTGTAGATAAAGGATATGTTTACCAGCCGATGATTCTTAAGAAGACAGTTCTTCAAAAAAATTTTACAGCACTGAAAATCAGAACAGCGTCAGGAGCACTTCATGAGCTGCGTAGCCTCTCATTTCCTAAACAACAAATAAATTGCATGTGATAACGCTTTACACTTTGCATTTTCCATTGCATTTAGAAATTCTGTTTTAATTAACTATTGATTGTTGTCGATTTATCAACAACTAATTCAAGAGTTTGGCCCAACATTCTGTCATGCATATCTAACTTTTCAGGATATCGGGATTGAAGCTGTTTTTGAAAACTTTAGGATCAGAGAATTTTTGCATTATAACATGGCTATAACTTTCAAACAGGGGTGTGGAAGCGGAAGCGATCGCTTCCGATTCCGAAAGTATCATGATGCTAATGACTGACGCAATTCTCGTGTCAGGGCGAGACACTTCTGACTTTTGACCTTGAGTCTTGATATGAGTTAAGTAATAGTTGTCATATTTAGTGCTTACCCTATTACACCTAATTACAACTTTGCAACTGTAATACTAAGTATAGTTACTTCTAATTTTCTCATTATGATGAAAGTGAAGGTGTATAATTATACTATAATCTCAATACTGGCAGTCGAAATCAGAAAACCTCAGTATCATCTTATCAATGACAACTTTACACAATGCAATTCATTACAGCTTTTTCAAACACTCTCTTGGTCGTTTAATATTTTTTTACTACAAACGTGTTGCCATCAGTGCATGTCAATACATTACTCGTACGCAGATTTGCGTCCAAAATAATACCAAAACGAGGCTTTATCATCAAATGTTTCCTTTCAAATTGAAGGCTGGATTTTGAACGTGAGTTTATGCACGTGTGTTCTATTAGACAAAATGTTACAGTTTTCCGCCACTGAGTTTTCTATGTTATCAAGTTTGCTATCGATTTACGATTCAATTTCACACGAAAGGCACATGACTTCTGACATCGTCTGCTTGCACAATGTTACAGCTTTGCGCCAGTGAAATTCATGCGGCATCAAGTTCCACCATCGACATATGATTCAATTTGGCATGACTTCTATCATAGTTTGCTGGATCATTTCTACGTTGTGAGTTAGTATCGACGGCGGCTTACTTTTCGTCAAGCTTGTGAGGCACTTGGTGTTTTGGAGGAGAATGACACCGATAATGATGACGCCTAAGAAAGTGACAGTGAAGGTGCTGCTGATGTTGAAGGTGATGGTGATACGTATGAAGTACAAGTGGAAGTGCGGGAAGCAAACTTATTCATCGAGGGATCAGATTCAGAAAGCAACTCATCTTATTCTTCAGAAATCCAGGATGAAATTCGTACTGATCAATATCCCGCCACGAGTATACAAAATTCGAATAACGTGACAACAAATTTCGTCTGCTCTTCGGAGAAACGCCAAAACGCCAAACTCCAGGTCCTCTATCAAATCCAATGGACGAAATAACTGCTTGGCGCTTAAATTATTTCATACTCATAAAACACTCAGTCTGCTCATCAAATGTGCCAATCGAAAAATAACCTATCATAACAGGAATAATAGTATTCAAGTGAAATTGTTTGATAAAGTTTGATTTTTAGCCACAGTGACCATTCTTTTTTCGAGCTGGAATTGATCGGGATACTTACAGTGACGACCAACGACTTTTCATTCTTTTGACAGCAAACCAATCTATAGAGTCACTATGTCATCGCGAAGATTCTAAGAGTTCCTACGGTTTGTTAGATCGATGAGATTGTTAACTACAAGCTATTTAAAACCTATTGGAAAGTAGCAGTGACCCGATAAAATAGAATTGGGTAACCTTAGATGCACTTTGATATATAATGAAGTGTGTTCGTTTCAGAATAATGAATACTCTGATTCAGAAGTAATATTTCTCTGATAATTTTTTACTTGCCTACGTTTTGTAACCACATGCACCGATGAGGATGTAAAATCACATGCGATGATGAGGGTCAAGACTAAATATCTGTAGAAATCATAATACACAGTCTTTGTACATTTGTTAATCAGTTTGACATAGCTTTGTATGATTCTGATCACAACGCTAGTTACATTATGTACTTGTTCTGACTCATAATATTCAGTATAATTAATGAACTGTGGAATACGCCTTTGTAAATGTATAGCAAAATATCATATTTTCAATAGCATTTACCAGCATGTGTCTGATTTTTGATGTTTGAAAATAGGTTTGAATCTCTTGTAACTAGCGAATGTAAATTCTATACTTTTCTATTGATGTCGTTTTCTATTGATGTTATGATAAATTAAGAAAGAGATGGTCTAAAGTTAAGAATGTAACACAAGGTATTGGAATATTTTTAACCATAAGTTTAGGTGCTTTAACAATTGTTATATCTTCAGGTGTTTTAGTAATTCCAGTAGTTGCTACTGCTTCAACAGAT